>JAMPIV010019926.1:0-127158 GCA_024509875.1 Oreohelix idahoensis | reverse complement strand
AGGGGTGTGTCGGAAATATGGCTCATAAATAAATGTTTGACAGGAGGCTTGAAGAGTAGATTGAGAGGAAAAGAAACGAATTTGTCGTTAAAAAATAACGTCTGTCCCCTTTACTCTTCTCCAGCACTCTGTGATGCAACTAAATTCTTACTCTCTTCATTTCTATCATTGAGCGGATTCACCATCATTCTACACTATTCTAAACCGGAACCACTATTTCGAAACTAAGGACTTATCTCTCTAATGTAATAATATTACGACATTTGTGGACACCAACATATTGTGATAGTAATGTCAAGAACCAAAAACCACAATTTAGACTCTTTCTGGTGCGACTGCAAAAAAAAATATGACCGAAGCAGGCAAAACAATTCATAACAAATACATGTAGTACACCACAAATGGTTAGAAATGTGAGTGTAGAAATATTTCAATAGGCATTAAGACCCCTTCAGAAAATACAATAAGTTAATCAAAAACACTATATTACTCAAAAAAAAAAAGCTAACAATATTAAAAAATAAATAATTAACAGGAGGATGCGAGCCAGTAATTCATTTAGTCTACAGCGTAGGTGATGGTGGAAAGATTCCGGAGAGGCTCTACACAATAAACAACAAACTGTCCGAATGCCGAAGAAAATGACTAAACATAAAATACACATTACACAGTGGGCACGATGGGTAACTTAATTTCAAGGTATGTGGACACCCAAGGGATATTTCGTTCCGTATATCACCCCCCCCCCCCCCCCCCCCCCCCCCCCCTGCCCCACCCCCCCCCCCCCCCCCCCCCCCCCCCCCCCCCCCCCCCCCCCCCCCCACAATGCTGTCATAATAGTTACCATGGCCCCCTCCCCCACACTGTCTGTCACCATATGCCCCCCCCCCCCCCCCCTGGCAACCCACCACAATACACCCTTTACCTCCCCCCCATGCAAAGTAAAATACTCAATCCCCCCACTCCCCCATGTTTAGCGCAGTCACAGATGGTAAGAATGTAAGATAATGTATTTTTTATTATTGCTCGCTTCACAACCGTATACGCTTGGTTATTTGGCGCTAAACCCAGGCTTGATTACATTGCTTATTGTTTGCCCTAATATAGTGTACCAATGGCAATTTCTCCTCCTGTCCCGGTCACTTTTTGGGAAATGCTTAGACAGACCAACCACTCCCTGACTCACCCCCTCCCCTGAAGTACGCCTTAGTATCGCAACTTTCTGCCAGGGCATGACTCTCATTCAGTAGTTTAGTTTGGCGAGACACACGTTGGTTTGACAGGCAGATCTACCTGAAATCTAGTCTATGATACTAAACAAAACCGCCGTCTACGGGAGGGGCTCGTCCCGGAGAAATCGGTTTTTTTGGACTTGATTATGCCTCTTAACTTTTTGCACAGCCCCCAAAAAAAAACAGCCCCAGATACCAATTCCCCCCCCCCCGGGTGCTTTTATTAGCTAAACTGGACAAGAACACTTAAGGACTCAATAAATGCTGAAGAGACTGAAATCCAATTTTCTTCCTGGCCAGACTCCACTGAAATTCTTGCAGAAAAACGTTGGCAAGACAGGCAAACATACTGAACTCTAGGTCTATGTCTGACACTTTCAGTCACTCACTATACCAAAGAAATCGTTTTTTTGGTTTTGTTTGTTTTTTTTTTTTTTGGGGGGGGGGGGGGGGGGGGGGGGGGGGGGGGTGTCAATTCGGATTACAGTCGAACACGGCAGATATTGAAAATTACAAAAAATTCGATTAAGGATGACTGTGGCAGTGAAAGAGATGAGAGTTAAGGGCATGATAGCTAGAAAGAAAATTATGTGGGTCCCCCCCCCCCTCCTTTTTCCCTTGGTGCCCTAAGCACGTGCTTATTTTGCTTAATGGTTAATCCAGCTCTGGCTCTACCAATATATGTGTTTGTTTGTTTCGATCCTCAGTGATTTGAGTTTTTACTTTTTTATCCGTTTGTATTTGACGTGAGTTTTTCACACACACCCTTCCGAGACAACGCGCGCCATTTAATAGAGACTGATAACATAGACCATACAAGTAGTGGTATTTCAATCATCTGGGAAGTTTTCAAGCAGCTTCAGCGCTGAGGCAGTTGCCCGTCAAACTGCAACATTTTCTTAAAGACAAAGTATCCTGATCAACCCTTGATGGGCTATAATTAGGATATATAGTGTAGTAAATTCCAGATAATAAAATCTGATATCCAAATATAGCATCTACTCCCTCCTTCACTCAGTCCAAATATAGTAAATCAAAACTGTAAAATTGTATGAATCAAAAGTTTTAATGACAGAGAAACGCAATAAAATGCGTGCAAGTTTTTTTTTTTACCGGATATACAAAAAGTGGTAACAGCTCGGGGGACCAAGAAACATAAATGACCTAATAATAATAGTCAGCATACTATGCAGGCAATTGATAAGAAATGTGATGCAGTGAATCTAAACTCAATGTAATACCCCTGGAACGAGCGAGCGAAGGGCTAGGTGGTAAGATCGCTTGCCTTTTGGTGGCGAAGTTGGGTGGGTTGGAAAACTACTTCAGATCGCACAAAGAATAACATATAAAGAGGCCAAGAGACTTATCAGCAGCAGAAATATGAATGTGGTGAAGAAAGGGCATCCTGACCACCAGATAAACGATTTCTTTCACCAGCTACAAAGAATAGAACAAGTTCAAATAACTCACAATACAAGAGACTCAGGCATCATCATTTTCCTTTGTGCCCCTTACGGAGCATGGACCCCCTTCCCCCCACTTCAACGTGCCCCCTTGCAGGAAGACTGCACCACACAGTAACATGCTATTATAGAAGTAGTTTCTGTGGCAACGTGTTTTACATGATGAGGTTGCCAACCTCATATCTGTCGCCTTGGACGAATTGCCTGAGTGTACAGTTGGCTTATTCTTTCCTTGTCTCTTCAGAAACCCCGTGGTCCTACACGCGACCTTATATTATCTGTTCAATAAACTAAGAACTGCCGATGAATGTTCCTGTAGCAGTGGTCATTAAATTGCCCAGCATCTGCAAACAAGAGTGCACGCCAAATGAGGAATACAAAAAGCGCCATCACCAGTTAAAGTTCAATATAAACGCTATGAAGATGTTAGACACCTGATGTTGACCACTGTTTTATCAAATACAGTTATGTCTAGGTCTGAGGATGTTTGAAGAGAAATAAGAGAAATAATTTATCGTACATCTTCAACCTCCAACAGTTGCTAACTCTTCTTCATTTAAGCCCACGATGTCCATTTTTTCAATATTTATTTTGATATTTTTATTTTACTACCATGGTTTTACGTTTTTACAGTTGCGCAATTATGAGCTATTTTGTATTATAAGATGATGGGGTAATTGCAAAGATGGTCCAGCGTCTGTTAAAACCCGTCTGCTGTAGGTGTCTACCTTTGACTGCAGGCCACTTATACCACACAATTGTTCCACAGATAGCATCCCCAGTTGGTACCATCGACTATTGTCACGAGAGGTGTTATTATTGTTTGAAGAATAAGATATCCTGGACACAAAGTTGTATCAGGTGATACCATGATAGTGCCAGATAAGAGACTGGTCTTATAAGTAATACCTCCTTCTCTGAAAAGAGTAAGGGTGTATAGACATCAAAGGTAGGATCAAGCTGTATAAGTTCCTAGGTATGATGATAATGTGTTATCCTAGGTCCCTAAATCCTCCTCTCCAGATCCTCCTCTGTTAATAATGTTAAGCTCTGCTAGGGGTATTAAACTAAACTATTTACCAAGTCTGTTGGTAAATATTTACAATTTATTTTCGGGGGGTGTTGGGAAGTCAGGTATTGGTAGTACCTCTGGTGAAGGAGCTGTCATGCCCTTTTTAGGGCAGCTCAGCCACCTTTGGTCCAAACCTGGCATCCAGCTCTCACCTGTGGCTCCTCGTAGCTGTCAGCATGCGACAGCGGCCACCCCCCGGATAACGGCTTTGACAGGCCGGCTAAACTAGGTGAGGGTAGCCGAATGGTTATAAACCTTCGGTGAGTTAGGGTCTGCCTACCCATGCATGCGAAGACTGGATTCGATAGACTGCGCGGAAGAAACCACCTGTTGGTTCAACGGGCATGACGGCGATTACCAGCAACGCGCTGTGGAGCGTAAGGAGCACGGCGAGCCACGTAGAAAGCCCTGGTCATCCACTGCACCTGACTTCATCTCCAGTCGTCTTGACTTGTCTTGCCACTGGATTGAGATGGACCCAGGCGAGAGAGTGAGGTCGACGAATTGCGCAACTCTTCCTCAATTTAATCCAAATCACCGCGCAAGTCACTCTTTCATCATTCATCCATTCATCCATCCACTCACAACAAGTCCTGTGGCGATGGGCGAGCGGCGAAGCGGCAGGCGTGGGTACGCTGGCAGTCGTAGTCGCAGACCTACACACAGGCGGCTCAGGCCATATGGTCGTCTTCCACTGATCGGAGCAGCAGTGGGATTCGGCAGCCCCCTGAGTGTCAAACAGACCTGAGAGACGAACTGCCCTGATTGGGAGAGAACTGGCCAGGTACAACATTGACATAGCAGCACTGAGTGAAACTCGACTTGCAGGCGAGGGCCAACTTTGCGAAAAGGGTGCAGGTTATACATTCTTTTGGAGCGGAAGAGGAACTGAAGAAAGACGAGAAGCAGGGGTTGGATTTGCAATCAAAACAGCAATTGTCATCAAGTTAGTGGGGCCCCCAAAGGGAATAAATGACCGACTCATGACGGTCAAGATCCCTCTGGTTTATGGAAGAAAACATGCCACCATCATTAGCGCGTATGCACCAACTATGACAAACCAGGATGACGTCAAGGATAAGTTTTACGAAGAACTACATGCAGTCATTGCATCAGTTCCTAAAGCAGATAAGCTCATCATTCTTGGTGACTTTAATGCAAAAGTAGGCTCAGATAACATCTCCTGGAATGGCACTATTGGAAGGTACGGCGTGGGTCGCTGTAACAGTAATGGACATCTTCTCCTCCAGACTTGCGCAGAACATGACCTCCTTGTCACCAACACCATTTTTCGACTTCCTACCCGCAACAGGACCTCCTGGATGCACCCTCGCTCAAAGCATTGGCACCTAATTGACTATGTAATTGTTAGGAAGAAGGACAGGCAAGATGTCCCGGTGACCAAGTCCATGTGTGGTGCCGAATGCTGGACTGATCATCGCCTCATTGTATCTAAACTTAAAATTCGTATCCAACCAGCCAGGCGCCCTCAGGGGAAGAAAACTCAAAAGAGGCTGGATGTCACCAAACTAAAGAAGACAAAAATCAAACAGTCATTTACTGACACCTTAGAAGACCGTCTCAAATCTATCTCGCTAGACGGCCAAAGTGTGGAAACAAATTGGGCAACCCTAAGTGAGCAGAACTACAACACTGCTACAGAGGTCCTGGGTCCTTCCATCAAGAAACAAAATGACTGGTTTGATGAGAACTCAGATGATATAAAGCAGATGTTGGCTGAGAAACACCATCTCCATAAAGCATATTTAAATGATCCAAAATCTACATCCAAGAAAGACGTTTTCAACAACATGCGTAGAATCGTCCAACATAAACTACGCCAGATGCGGGATTCATGGCTGAGTAATAAAGCAGATGAGCTCCAAGGCTTTGCTGACAGCCATGACTTGAAAAATTTTTACCTTGCACTCAAAGCGGTCTATGGTCCAACATCATCAGGATCATTTCCCCTCCTTAATGCAGATGGAAAAACACTAATTACAGACAAGGAAAAAATGCTCAAATGCTGGGCTGAACATTTTAATAATCTTTTGAACCAGCCATCATCTATTAACGACGAAGCCATCATCCGCCTGCCCCAAATTCCTATAAATGAAGCACTAGATGATGTACCAACTCTGGAGGAAACTAAAAAAGCGATTCGTCAACTGTCTAGTGGAAAGGCCCCTCGCTCCGATTCAATTCCTGTTGAGGTTTATAAAGATGGCGGTGCAGTTCTGATAGAGAAACTTCATATGATCTTCCAGCAAATGTGGCAGAGTGAAACCATCCCACACGATCTCAAAGATGCGTCAATTATACATCTATATAAACGTAAAGGTAATCGCCAAGACTGTAACAATCATCGAGGCATCTCTCTTTTATCAATCGCTGGGAAGATATTCGCCAGAATCCTTTTGAATCGCCTTACGGCTCATCTTGACAAAGGTCTTTTACCTGAAAGTCAGTGTGGATTCCGGAAAGAACGTGGAACCACAGATATGGTGTTCGCTGCAAGACAGCTACAAGAAAAATGCCAAGAACAGCACTGTGACCTGTACACAGCTTTCATCGACTTGACAAAGGCGTTCGACACGGTCAGTAGAGAGGGTCTATGGAAGAACATGGCAAAATACGGCTGCCCAAAGAAATTTATCACAATAGTGCAGCAACTGCATGATGGAATGCAGGCTAGAGTTCAGGAAAACGGTGAGCTATCAGAGCCTTTCCCTGTCTCAAATGGAGTTAAACAAGGGTGCGTACTTGCACCGACTCTGTTCAGTATCATGTTTTCTGCTATGCTGACTGATGCTTTTAAAGACGGGGACACAGGAATCGACATTAGTTATCGTATTGATGGAAAATTGTTTAACCTTAGGAGGCTTCAAGCAAAAACTAAGGTTAAATCACACACCATCAGAAATCTTCTGTTTGCTGATGATTGTGCCCTCAATGCTGGCTCAGAGGCTGATCTGCAGCATAGTGTGGATAGATTCTCCGAAGCCTGCGCCAACTTTGGGCTTACCATCAACACGAAGAAAACAGAAATCATGTACCAACCAGCTCCTGGCACAGTTTATACTGAGCCAGTCATCAAGGTTAATGGTGAGAAACTGAATGTTGTGAACAGATTCACATACCTTGGTAGCTCACTATCCCAGAACATTGTCATTGATGATGAGGTGAACACCAGGATCTCCAAAGCCAGCAGCACATTTGGCAGACTATACACCAACGTCTGGCATCGAAGTGGCATTAGTCTACAGACAAAGCTGAAGGTGTACAGAGCTGCGGTGCTTCCAGTGCTGCTATATGCATATAAAAACATGGACTGTATACAGGCGCCACGTAAAGAAGCTAAACCAC
The DNA here is from genome assembly GCA_024509875.1 of Oreohelix idahoensis. Taxonomy (NCBI): domain Eukaryota; kingdom Metazoa; phylum Mollusca; class Gastropoda; order Stylommatophora; family Oreohelicidae; genus Oreohelix; species Oreohelix idahoensis. Next base: position 120,025 of record JAMPIV010019926.1, on the reverse strand, counting down.
TTCCATACAGTCTGTCTCAGGAAGATAATGAACATAAAATGGCAAGACAAGATCCCGGATACCGCCGTTCTCGACAGAGCTGGTATCCCTAGTATTGATACTATTCTGATGCAGTCACAGATTCGCTGGGCAGGTCATGTAGTGGACGAACAACAACAACACAATTTATTTTATGCAGTTTTTCTTTTCTTTGTGAAAATCTTTCACTGAACTCAAAATTTGATTACAACATTAAATGAATAAAATCACTTGTAAAACGTTCAAAATTATCTAGTCTTTAAATTTGTAGGAAAGATCTCTCTTGGCTGTCACGTGGGTTTTGATCATTAAATTGCCTACATCTTCTTCCTATTCTCTCACCCGCATCCTTTTATTTTATTATCTTTCCGTACTTGTTTTTCCTGTATTTTTCGCATCACTCGTTGCGAAAAATATATTTCTTTCCCATCATCGTTTTCTTTCTCATACTGACTAGTAACCATATTACGTAGATGTCAGGGCTGCAGGGCGTCAGAAGGCGTGATAAGTCGGTTCGCTGAACATAGGACGTAGACAATCGTCTACATTCTCACCGAGCGCGCGAGCTTCTTCTCGGCATAAGTCCCGGTGAGGTGTGATACTTTACATCTGCACCGGTCAGTATTCAGACATTTGTCTGAAAAATCCCAAACTGACACGGCGCTCACTGTGGGCCATGGTCAGCTGTAGTGTGAAAACTGCCCTGCATTGGAGACAGGTTGTCTGAGAGTTCGCAACTGACACGCAGATAGTGGCAGTTTACGACAGCCTCTTCTAGTTACGTAGTTGTTATGAGAAAGGGGAGATTATTTCGTTTTTGCGAAATAAACGTTCATCTCTTTGTCTGGGTTTTCATATATACTAGAATGAGCTAGATTTCATTATCACTCAGTAACTTCGCAGTCAAGACTAGAACAAGCCTCGTTCGATTTCTAAAAATCTCTGTTAAAAGAGATGGCCTTTAGTTTGATCGAAGTGGTTTAGTTCTTAGGAATTCTGTGTTTGAGAGATTTCTGTGGTAACCTAACTATACCAGCGTTACGTACTGATGAACCTATCCTGTGAAGACTAAAAAAAACTTTTCCCTTAAAGACTTGGTCGTAAGCTTTTCAAGAACTTTAACGTGAACTGAAATAACGGGCCCAGTGTGCCTGAATTAGCCCTTCCAGAAACGATATTCTAAAGTACAGCCCTTGTGGCCAGTAACATTATTCATAGCATTAAACTTTCCGACATCTTTTTGACCAAATGTGTGGTGAACCCTGATTATCTGTTGAGAGAAGCTGTCCACCGGTCATTTTCCTAATTTAGGGAAACCTCGTGTTCTGACATTGTGTGCTCGCTTAACCCTAATTCTTACTTCGTGAGTCAAGATACACTAACTTTAGTCTGAAATAGCTGACGCCTGAAGCTGATGCTCCCCGGAGAAATTTCTGAGAAAAAACCAAAACCAGCAAACCACTCTGTAGAGCTGGGATCCGCTTCAGTGAACGACAGAACAGACAAAGGGTGTGAATGTTACCAAGGTTGCGCCAGACGGCAAGCTACATCACGTATGTAATTAGTACAGGGCCCTGATGAAAGAACAGAGTGAAAGTAGACGGTGTGAGGTATGTGAATTTCACCCATGTTTGTAATTCCATTTATGAAACTTGTTGTCAATGCAAGAATATTTTTTTGACTTCCCTCAGGTTAAAACCTACATCTAAGTCGGTTCATATTTGTTTACGAGGAAAGAAAGAAAAATTATTAGACAAACTCATATGTATCATTGAATCTCCTGGCTTTCACTTTACTCATAAAGGGACTGTGGGCTTACCTTGAGGGGATGAGATCATATTGGGGTCTATCATTTCTTGTAGCAATTTCATTGATTATTGTTTTGACCACGTGTATATGTTTATTTTCTTTTCTTGATGAATTTTGTGTGTTTGTTGGTCAGCTCGTTCAGAATATATATATGTAATCATTTTGATAGTCTTCCCACGTCTGTGTGTCTACCTGTTGTCACTGGTGTGTGTGCACGTGAGTAGTATGTTCATTACATATTAGCATATGTTGTCAATAGTCTGTCCGACTCTTACATAAGTGTCGTAGAAGATAGGCCTGAGAGAGAGAGAGAGAGAGAGAGAGAGAGAGAGAGAGAGAGAGAAGAATCTTGTCTTTTTCCAGGGGACCGTTCTATTGATTCGCTACCACTGCACTCGTGGAAAGATCTATTTCTGTATTAACTCTCACTGCAGCTATCACTGATTCTATCTATTCAGAAGGGACCAACCAAAGTCTTAATTTCCTATCAAAAAAATCTACGACAAATGGTCGCTCGTTACCGGGAATTGAACCCAAAATCCTAAGGCGATACGACAAATGGGGTCTCGCCCGACGGATTTTTGAACTTAGAATAGGAAGACGAGTACGACAAAGGTGGACTCGTCTATCTGGATTTTGAACTTAAGATTCTTTATTCTGAAATAGAGTAAGAGTGTGATGTCTTGTGAGTTTTGTATCTTTTAAAAAAAAAATTTATCCCCTAGACTAACGATCTGTTTACGGGCGTGCTGACCACACAAACTGATAAGTTTTTTTTCCACAGCATTAAGAAGCATTATACATTTGGTTTACAGGTTGATTTTGTCGGAATACAAGTTAATTAATGATTTTGTATACTAAACGCTGGTAAAGTTTTGTGAGTGTATAACATTCACAAGGGTTCTGAAGCAGGAAGGTGTTTGAACAAAAGCTAAGGAGTGCGTTTCGGACTATTTGTCCAGATTAATTGCCTCCCTTACCCTATCTGACTTCAGGGGCGAACTTATAGTGGATTTTATAATTAAGGGATTATTTTTCTCTTTAATTTTTGCAATAATTATTTTGCTTTTCCACTGTAGCAACTTATTTTTCAGAAGTAATCTTAACTACCATTTAGTTGGCGTAGTCGTGTTTTGCATTAAGTGCTTTATTGCCGATAATAGCAGCGATAGTTAGATTTTACTTTGGAGGAGGTATCCCAGGGTTAAGGATATCATCTTTTGAATTTTTGGTACATTTTTTTCTCGTAAGTGGTAGGAATCAGAGTATCCTTTTCTAAATTTCTTTCTCCACTAGTCTCAGTCACCGACATAATATGGCCGAGAGGGCAAAGCTTAGACAACTCCTCAGGGACGAAGCGAGAGAGGAGGGACTGAAAGGAGAGGAAGCGAAAGCGTTTGTCAGAGACGAACTCGAGAGATATGACGCGGAAAGGAAAGAAGAAGAAGCTAGGAGGAAAGAAGCGGAAGACCGTCTATTACAGCAGAAGAAGATGGACGAGGAAATGGAAATTCGCAGGATGCAGCATGAGGAAAGAGAGAAAGAGAAGGAGAGACAGCATGAGGAAAGAGAAAATGAGCAACGACGACAGCATGAGCTGGCGCTTAAGACTCTAGATTTCCAAAGCCGTGGTGCTGCCTTTACCTCCAGCAATGGAGAGTCTTCTCCTCATTCTTCCTTAACTGATCCTTCTAACACTCAATCTACTCATCTCGCTGCTATGTCTTTTCCGCTAGAATCTTTCCCTTGTCCTAATGAGAAGATTGACACTTGGCTAGAAAAATTTGAGAAAATTGCAACTCTGTACGGTTTAGAAAGGTCGCGTTGGAACATGAAGCTTTCTCAGGCGCTGAAAAGTTCTGCGTATGATGTTTACGCCAAACTGGAAAGCAGCCAACAAGACAACTATGATCTGTTGAAGAAAGCGTTACTGGAGCGCTTTGAAATGAACGCTCGCAAATTTTTGCAACTGTTTCGCAACAGCCGGAAAGAGAATTCTGAAACTTTTCAGCAGTTCTCGTCTCGTTTGAAGGGTTATCTGACAAAGTGCCTAGAGCTCTCGCAGCTCCCCTCTACCTACGAAGGTCTTGAGGAATTTGTTTTAACAGAACAAATAAAGAACACATTGTCTGCTGATACCCGGAGATTTCTAGCTGAGCAGGGTGCAGAAAAGCTCGAAGACATCCTAGAGAAGTCTGAGCGTTACTATAATGCGCTGGCTGAACTACCGGCCACAAAGCGGAAACCGACAGAGGAGCATTTTCGAAAACATAACCTAGAGCAATCTTCTCAGGCTTCTAACCTAAATAACCACAGAGAAACTGGACCTCAAAACCCCCCTCCTGAAAAATCCAAGTTCTACAAGAACAAGTACCCCAACCACCCCAAACAGTCTGATCAACCCGACCGCCCTACATGGCAGCGTAGCCAGAAAGGACAAGGTGGCAAAGGGAGAACCCCTGAGCACGGGACATATGATCAGACCGAGCACACCGAGCCGAAAGGCATCGGATGCTTATTGACAGTCTCGCAAGGTGGAATTATTGACAGTGATTCCCAACCTGTTGCGGATAGACCCTCAACGCGAGGTACTGTTATTTTGAACGGTTCTCAAACTTCTTGCTTATTTGACTCGGGGCTTTCCTATGATTGCATTGTTTCCAGAAACCTGGTTAAACCCGGTCAAGAGACAAGAGAGACCGTCAAACTTTGTGGAGTTCGTAAGAGTGATGCACCTACAGCGCTTCCCATCGCATTGGTGGAGATCCACTCTGATTTCGTCAGAGGTGTGATCAAAGCGGCTGTTATGGATGATCCCATCTACCCAGTCATACTTGGCGGGAGATACGTGTCTATTGGGAAACCGGAAGAGCCGATTGTGGCAGCAGTAACTACAAGAGGGCAAACCAACACGGAACGGGAGCCTGCGCCTAATTTGTTACCCATGGAACTTGAAGAAGCGCAATACAAGGACCCTACTTTGGCACCCTGCTTTAGGAAACTGCCCATGGCTAAGGAACCCAAACAGCACGGGGACATTTTTTCTAAGGATGGCGTACTTTATCGGAGAACGGGCAAGCCTGACCAAGGTTACAACCAGCTCCTAGTACCGAAACAGTACAGAAGCCAAATCCTAGAAATGGGGCACTCTCTTCCCTTCAGCGGACATATGGGACAGAACGCCACAAACCAACGGATAACCACTCATTATTGGTGGCCAGGAGTAAATACTGATATTATCAGATATGTCAAATCCTGTGCCCAGTGCCAACGTGTGCCACCCAAGCAACGGGCACCCCCAGTCTCTTTGGGTGAAATGCCAATAATGGGAACACCATTCGAACGGGTTGTGATCGACATTTTAGGGCCTTTCGAAAGGACTAAAAGAAGGAACAGGTTCATCCTGACCTTAGTCGATACATGCACTTTATGGGCAGAAGCTATCCCGCTAACATGCGCAGATGCCAAGCATGTCGCAGAAGCCCTCGTGCAGATTTTCACTCGGTTGGGATTCCCTCAACAAGTGTTGACGGATAACGGATCTCCATACCGAAACCTGTTGATGGATGAGATCGTTAAGATCTTGAGGACCCAACACATCTACACAAAGCCTTATACTCCGGCCGGAAATGGGCTCGTGGAACGTGTTAGTGGAAACCTCAACATGATGTTAAGTAGACTGGCACAAGTGAAACCTGAAGATTGGGATTGTTGCATTCCGGCAGCTTTATTTGGCTATAGAGAATCTCCTCATACTTCCACAGGATTTCCGCCAGCTACGCTTTTATTCGGCAGACCCATTAAGGGCCCGCTCGAAGCCTTACTTTGGTCGCTGACAGACCAGAAGGCGGATGAGACAGTCGTCTCAGCCAGTAAATACGTATCGGATTTAAAGGATAGGTTGAAACTAGGATGGGACCTAGCAACGACTAACTTTAAGCGAGCACGCACAAAGCACGCTAACCGATACAGGAAAGTCGCGAAAGAGAGAGAACTGGAAACAGGAGAGAAAGTTTTGGTGTTACTCCCTACCGAGAACAACCAACTGAAGATCGGATGGCAAGGGCCGTTTACCGTCCTGAAAAAGATTTCTAAGGCTAACTACCAGATATCTATTCAAGGAATGGAGAAGGTTTTCCATTTAAATCTCTTAAAGAGATACTTGGAAAGACCAGTGCCGACCTCCGACCATCTCCTGACGATCGCCAAAACTGACGAAGATGACGATAGTGGCAGGGATATTCCACCGCTATCACAGGAAATCTTTCAAAAATGTCAAAAGCGGCGACGCTCTTTCAAGCGCGCATGGGAGACATTCCAGAGGAAGGAAACTTTGGGGAGTAGACTTCATGAGTAGGACTTGGAGAGAGATGGAGGGGGAAGATGAGAAGGAAGAAGACAGACACCCCGAAGCTACGGTTATAGGAAATTTAATTCCATAACGTAGACATGGAGTGCTTCCATATCTTAAGGGGGGACGTCCTGTCACGTGGGTTTTGATCATTAAATTGCCTACATCTTCTTCCTATTCTCTCACCCGCATCCTTTTATTTTATTATCTTTCCGTACTTGTTTTTCCTGTATTTTTCGCATCACTCGTTGCGAAAAATATATTTCTTTCCCATCATCGTTTTCTTTCTCATACTGACTAGTAACCATATTACGTAGATGTCAGGGCTGCAGGGCGTCAGAAGGCGTGATAAGTCGGTTCGCTGAACATAGGACGTAGACAATCGTCTACATTCTCACCGAGCGCGCGAGCTTCTTCTCGGCATAAGTCCCGGTGAGGTGTGATACTTTACATCTGCACCGGTTAGTATACAGACATTTGTCTGAAAAATCCCAAACTGACACGGCGCTCACTGTGGGCCATGGTCAGCTGTAGTGTGAAAACTGCCCTGCATTGGAGACAGGTTGTCTGAGAGTTCGCAACTGACACGCAGATAGTGGCAGTTTACGACAGCCTCTTCTAGTTACGTAGTTGTTATGAGAAAGGGGAGATTATTTCGTTTTTGCGAAATAAACGTTCATCTCTTTGTCTGGGTTTTCATATATACTAGAATGAGCTAGATTTCATTATCACTCAGTAACTTCGCAGTCAAGACTAGAACAAGCCTCGTTCGATTTCTAAAAATCTCTGTTAAAAGAGATGGCCTTTAGTTTGATCGAAGTGGTTTAGTTCTTAGGAATTCTGTGTTTGAGAGATTTCTGTGGTAACCTAACTATACCAGCGTTACGTACTGATGAACCTATCCTGTGAAGACTAAAAAAAAAACTTTTCCCTTAAAGATTTGGTCGTAAGCTTTTCAAGAACTTTAACGTGAACTGAAATAACGGGCCCAGTGTGCCTGAATTAGCCCTTCCAGAAACGATATTCTAAAGTACAGCCCTTGTGGCCAGTAACATTATTCATAGCATTAAACTTTCCGACATCTTTTTGACCAAATGTGTGGTGAACCCTGATTATCTGTTGAGAGAAGCTGTCCACCGGTCATTTTCCTAATTTAGGGAAACCTCGTGTTCTGACATTGTGTGCTCGCTTAACCCTAATTCTTACTTCGTGAGTCAAGATACACTAACTTTAGTCTGAAATAGCTGACGCCTGAAATCTGACCTGAAGCTGATGCTCCCCGGAGAAATTTCTGAGAAAAAACCAAAACCAGCAAACCACTCTGTAGAGCTGGGATCCGCTTCAGTGAACGACAGAACAGACAAAGGGTGTGAATGTTACCAAGGTTGCGCCAGACGGCAAGCTACATCACGTATGTAATTAGTACAGCGCCCTGATGAAAGAACAGAGTGAAAGTAGACGGTGTGAGGTATGTGAATTTCACCCATGTTTGTAATTCCATTTATGAAACTTGTTGTCAATGCAAGAATATTTTTTTGACTTCCCTCAGGTTAAAACCTACATCTAAGTCGGTTCATGTTTGTTTACGAGGAAAGAAAGAAAAATTATTAGACAAACTCATATGTATCATTGAATCTCCTGGCTTTCACTTTACTCATAAAGGGACTGTGGGCTTACCTTGAGGGGATGAGATCATATTGGGGTCTATCATTTCTTGTAGCAATTTCATTGATTATTGTTTTGACCACGTGTATATGTTTATTTTCTTTTCTTGATGAATTTTATGTGTTGTGAGGAAATTTTTAGCTGATAAATAAAAACTTCCCTTTGAAACTAAAAGCAGTGTGTTGGTCAGCTCGTTCAGAATATATATATGTAATCATTTTGATAGTCTTCCCACGTCTGTGTGTCTACCTGTTGTCACTGATGTTTGTGCACGTGAGTGGTATGTTCATTACATATTAGCATATGTTGTCAATAGTCTGTCCGACTCTTACATAAGTGTCGTAGAAGATAGGCCTGAGAGAGAGAGAGAAGAATCTTGTCTTTTTCCAGGGGACCGTTCTATTGATTCGCTACCACTGCACTCGTGGAAAGATCTATTTCTGTATTAACTCTCACTGCAGCTATCACTGATTCTATCTATTCAGAAGGGACCAACCAAAGTCTTAATTTCCTATCAAAAAAATCTACGACATTGGCTGAACTCACTCTGGTTGTAGACTATCTTTATTTTAGGAGCAATAACAGTTCCTCGCAGTTTCTGAATTACTGTCAACCATTGAATAAGATTTTGCCTATCTAGCTGCCATGAATGATCATCATTAGATATAACTGTCTTTGATTGTGGTAACTATGGTGTATACTGGACAGTAGCCTTGGGTGGCCACTTATCTGTCTTTATTGTATTGAAGCCTGTCATATTTCTGTTCTGGAAGGAAAGATCACCTGAGATTCCTCCAGGCAGTAGGTACTGGGTTGCTGTCCCTCTTTAATTAAAGGGCTCTGGCACCAATAGCTCCTATAGTGTGGCTGGCTCCTTAAGGTATACTTTTAGTTATAGCATGTAACCTGAAATACAATTGTTAACCACTGTATTGTCTATCTCTATCTCTCTAACACAGATGTAGGGGATGAAAGACAGTTGTCAGACAGTGTGCAGGTAGATGTACAGGGCAGAATAGATCAGTAATAACACAATCCAGTTCACTGTGAAGATAATCTTTCTCCAATTCCTTGGTCACCACTAGCTGTCCATGTTTCGCCTCCATACAGTTATTAGGTTTTGTTGAAAATACTGTGTGATATCTTAAACAATACAGTAATGAAATTCCTTTCATCCTTTCCTTTGTTCCTGGGGTGTGTCTCATTCCATCAAGAAATAATTCTTTAAATGCTTTTCTAAACTATGAACACACTTTCCGCTGGCATTCTCAAATTATTTGAATATACGCAGGCTTGGTTTTGCCTCCAGAAATTACACAGTATTTTTATAACACATTTTTACACACTTCTTAGCGCACCATTTAATTAATTAATTAAACTATATATATATATATATATATATATATATATATATATATATATATATATATATATATATATATATATATATATATATATATATATATATATATATATATATCGGGAGCCGCGCTGGTGTAATGGCTACGGCGTTGTACCGGCGACCAGGTTTTCATGGTTCAAACCCGGGCGTCAGCGTTTGAAGGAATGTTTACGACCGGAAATTTGACTGAATAACCTGTTAGAGTCTTTTTTACCCTCAAGTACATACAGTCGAGCTGTTAATGGTTATACAGTCTGCTCTCAGATGCAGAAGGCAAAGGAAGTCTCTCTCTGACAGACTGCCGCTCTTACTGTATTTTCAAAATTGTATGGCCTGCTTTCGCAAGAGGGCAAGTCCTTAATAGGTCAGGGCCGGCCGTCACGGGAAGCAGTAATGCTGCCGTGTTTTGCAAACGCAAATATCGGCATACACTTGTCTAGATGTGCAAATATGAAAAACCAGGAATTTTAATATCTTCCTTATTCCTGGAGCGATTTCCTTCATCTTAGACTTAAAATACGCCCTGTATTATTTTTCATCTTTCTATATAATTGTCTTTTACTTCCATACTTCCATCTTTTCCTAGGCGCAGCCTAAACAGCAAAATTTACGACTTGCCTAATGTCTCGATGCATTCCACTCGAGATTTCTCCATTCATATAATACTTTTCGTGGAAGTCTTAACACCTACTTATATAATAACATTCCTATTATTAAATTACTAACCTCTTCCAGGCGGTACTTTGCTCATAATACTGTAGTTTACCTCCAATTCCGATAAGGTTACACAGATTTGAGACTCTATGCTGAATGCCTAATACTTATTGTAAACAAACGAATAGAGACGCCGTTTCATTGGTCCGTCAAGGATACACTATTATAAAGTATGGCGTACAGTTGTGGTAAGAATGACGTGTTGTGAATCAGACTTCACGACAACTATTATCGTGAAATAAGAGAGAAACAAATACCCTCCTGAGTATTGGGTTTCCTGACACACAATCAGATGTCCTCCTCCCTCCCCTATTTTTTCCACCATCCCATCTGCCTCAAAACGTTACCCTCTCTGAGCATCAATATTAATCCCAGTGAGCGGAAAATATCCATTACATTTATATTGAACATGTTTACATTTACATTTGCACTAGTTGAAAAGGTTAATATAATAAGTATGTACATCAGTTCTATTATCATTCACTCCCGGCTTCATATGGAACTTGGGACTACCTCTGCTTTTGGTTCTCTATGAGAAACACGCAAAAAGCAGTCACTAGCTCTTGCAGTGGGGGTTCATGAAATCATCATTCTATATGCTGAGGTTGCCAGCATCGTATGACTTGGACATCCACTAGCAATTTTCACGTGTTAATAATGCAAAATATAGAATTATAAAATATACAACTCATCCCAAATATCTTTGGGAATACCGCTTTCTGGCTCATAGAAATAGTTTCTTCAACTTGATTAAGATGCTTCTTACACGTGGTCTGGGGTGTTACTTTACAATACACTCCCACTATGACTTAGCATTCAGGTTCCTAGGATTCCGGACTTTCCGTATTATTAAATGTAGAGTTGTCGTTGTGTAAATCCACAAGATGCTCAAACACGTTGTCCGGTCCTTTAACATTGAATCTTGATTCTATTCCTTACCCTGGCTTGTATGGCTATCTTCTTGAAGAGTTGAATTTCAAAGAGCCGTTCTTAAAAGGCGCTTGATTATATAGCAACATTCGGCCCACATCCAGATTGCTACTACATGACAAGGCTTCAATCAGAAATGTTTTATTTTTACATCTCAAATGCCAAGCCAATAGCATGCAATTAGCGAATATTTTGGTGGGGGGATATTCCCCCTACTTCTCATTGACAATTCCTGGGTAACATCCGCAAAATATGTGTTGTTTAAAAGTCACCTCTCCATATATGGTATGCCAGCTTCTGTCTATTATTGATCAATGTTTACAAACACGACTTCATAATCTATCACAGGTAATCTCTTTTAAGATGGATAATTATTCTCCTACTAGTCTTGTCCGGAAATGGTTATGTTATTTACCCGGTCTTGCCAACAATCAACAAACTGGTCAGACAGAACTATTATCAATGATACGATAATCGACTGTGGTCATCCCAAAGTTGTTTACTCGCTAATCCGGTCGCTCCTACACATAGTCTGCTCGGAAATGTGTTACAACATTTCACTCCAAAGGTTCAGGTGTCAATATGGGTTCAAACGATAGTGACTGATTACCCTAATCAGCAAAAGATGGTCGCTGGAGTCCCGACATGACAAGAATTGAAAGAAGGGAGTGTAAACAATGATTAAGTACAGAAGATGAGACATTGTGCAATAAAGTCGGCTATAAACATAAATGCTAGGAAAAGAGAAAGGACAGTTCTGTCACAGGTAGCATTTCCACTGGTGCGATCGTGGAAAAAGGTGGGGAGTCCACGAAAGAAGTGAGTAACTTGTTAAGGCATACTCCATTTTATTATTTTTATGTCGGTGGGTGTTTGTTCGCTTGATGACCTATTCATTCATTTATTTTCTTGTTTTTAGCTCATTACAGACCACGGAGACAACACTGTAGTCGGTCCCCTTGCAGGAAACCAGGTCAAAGCACCGGTGCTCTCGTAACGGTGAATTTAGTAACAATTTGCTTTACAAGATGAGTTCGCCAGCCTTATGCACTATCTAATATTAATTGTCTCTTATGAGATGCCTGGAGGGAGCAGTAATCAATTACTTTCTTTATCTTCTTACAAGGTCAATAGTGCTACACGTGGCTATCGTTACATTAGTTTACTTTAACATTAACCGTCCCCCGCCATCTTTTTTTTCAAAACAGTGCCACAAAAACATGCTCTCCTTCGCAAAGCAGTTTTCTTAGAGACAGTATTCACTGAGGTTCTCAAAGTTATTTCTAGCCCAGTGGTTCTTAGCCGTTTTTGGTCCCAGTACCGCTTGGCTGTTAGCGAACCTTCCAGCACCCCCTATTTAATATGAGAGGAATATATATATACATAAAAAATATGTTTAGTATCATAAAGTTGTAAAATGTTTATCAGGATAGTCACATTTATTAGTGAGATCCGTGGTTCTGTTTTCTGTCAACTAACAGCTTTATGCTTTGTACAGTTTTTTTTTAAAAGAGATACCCATATACAGAGGCGTACCGGTACTTGGCACCCGGAGCGAATCCTATCTTTCGCACTCCCAATCCCATAACGAAATACAAATTCAAGTACATTTTATCAGTAAGTGCTATCATAACAGTGTCAGATAGCACCCCCCTCTTGGCTGTCACCCGGGATGGACCGCCTCCACCTCGCACTCCTACCCTTATTACGCCACTGCCCACATAGCATGCCCAGTCTCCAATCTTGTTTCATGCTTTCATAATTTGATTATGTACAGGACTCGCTATTCACTTTCCGATCTACCAAGTTCTTTGTTCATTAAACTCTTATCTTTTTAATATAAAGTTGATTATTATAGTTATTTATCTAATATTCCCTGTACCCCTTTTTTACAAGCTTCTCGTATTTTCTTTTGGTACGCTAACCCCAGGCTGAGAACCTCTTCTCAAATAAAATGGTGACTCAGCAAAAGACGCAATATAATAACAGACCGTCTTGAGTAAATGTTAAACGTCGGTGTCTCTTAACTGGCATTATTTAAACAGACGAAGCCTAGCAACTACCCATTCAACAATTAGATCAAAAGGTTTTTTAAAAGCTTTACCACATACGCTCTCACGATGACTTGCATGTTTCACAGTTTTCCTTCATATCATAATGACAGGCTGGATTCAGAGAACGTTCTAAATCAGGGGTTTCACAACCTTGAGTCTGCGTGACCCCAGGGTACGAGGAGAATATTCGGTAAATAACTATATTATCCATTTGAAATATTCTACACTCACAATTTCCTTTTATAACAACGTATCTCTGTGAATCAGGATTCTCGTCCATGTTCTCAATCAAATTCAAAGCATGAAACAAACTGAAGGTTGAAAATAATATATATATATATATATATATATATATATATATATATATATATATATATATATATATATATATATATATATATATATATATATATATATATATATATATATATATATATACAGTACTTTGCAAAAAAAATGGCAGTCATATTTTCGCAACACAGCACACTCAAAGAAGCAAATAATAATAAAAACTGTATGTCCAGAGGAAGATTGGTATCTCCCCTATCTATTAACAGTGGTTTCAGTACAATATAATGTTGCTTTCTCCAGCAAGGCAAGCCTGGATGCGGCGAGGCATACTTCCCACAAGTGTTTGTAGGTAATTGTGAGTCAGACTGTCCCAGTATTTTTCAGCTACCTTCTTCAATTGTTCAACGTCTCTGAGTCCACTCTTTTTAAAATGATTCTTGAGTAGTGCCCAAACGTTTTCAATTGGGTTTAGGTCGGGACTGTTGCTGGGCCACTTCAGCACTATCACATTCTTCTCTTGCAGCCATGCTTTGGTAGTATGAGCTGTATGCTTTGGGTCATTGTCATGTTGAAATGTGCACCCATCGGGGTACATGACCTGCATAAATGGCAGAAGGTGTCCCTCTAGTATGTCGATGTACCTTTCTTTCGTGAGAATTCCTGTGAAAACAAACAGTGGGGTGGCATCTCTTGCTGACACCCCTCCCCAAAGATGAAATTTCTGGGTATGTTTCGGTCGCTGGTACACAGGCGTTATAGAGTCTTTCGTCCAAATATTTATTTGGGCAGGATAAGACCAAACAGAACATTCATCTGAAAAAATCACATTGTCCCATGACAAATTTTGGTGTTCGTGGCACCAGTTCAAGCGCATCTGTTTGTGAGTCTCTGTGAGCAATGGTGACAAAATTACCAGCTTTTTTTGTGTAATTCATCCTGTGTAGCTCCCGGTTGACAGTAGCACTAGATACCTCTGGGCTTCCCAACTCGATCATGCGCTGCCGTATGTTTTCTACACTCTTCATTGGCCCAGCCAGAACGATTTGGGCGAAACGCCGATGGTCCTTTGTGTCCAAAATTCTTGGACCCCCACTACCTTCTTTTCGCTCGATTCCGTTACCTGTTTTTAATTTACTCACAACTTTGTAGTCAGTCCGCTCAGGAATGTTCAAGGTTTTAGAAATGTTGGAACAATGTTTGATTTCCTTCATTTCAAAGCTGTGAAATTAACATACACTTTGACTTTGTATCCATTTTCTGCCACTAGCATTAGAAATTGTCGTCTGCTCTATTATCAGTTGACTTTACTCTCCGCTAATTTTTTTTTTTACTTTTGGTAGTGTTTGCTCACTTAAGTTGGAGTGCAAATTTGGGGCAGAACATGCATTGTTAATTAGATTTCAGCATATTTAAGGAGCCGCGGTAGCATAGTGGTTAGTGCACTGGCTTCCTAGCGCAGTGGTCTATGGTTCGATCCCCAGATGAGGCGGAAAAATTTTTAGGCCACAAACGGCTCCTGGGTCGACCCAGCCCCGAATGGGTACCAGAGCTACTCTGGGAAGGTTAAGGCGGCCGGCGTGATGCCGACCACATCACCCCTAGTGTGCCGACGGTCAAGATAATATGGGCCTAACACCATATTCCCAATATGCCTCAATGGGCGTGTAACGGGTTCCTTTACCTTTTTTTATATTTAGCTGAGCAATATGACTGCCATTTTTTTTGCAAAGTACTGTATATAAGATACTGCTAAAAATCATACAGGAAAGAATAAAGAGTAAAGTAGACAGCGAAATCCAAGAAGAACAGTTTTGTTTTAGACGGAACAGTGGAACAAGAGAGGCAATATTTTGCCTAAGAATATTAGCAGAAAAATATACAGAGGTCCAAAAAAGTATGTATATGTGCTTCATTGACTATAAGAAGGCTTTTGACAGAGTCCATCATGAGAAAATAATTGAATGCCTCGAAGACATAGGTATTGATGGAAAAGATATAAGAATACTCAGTAACCTTTATTGGGAGCAAACTGCCACAGTAAGATCAGGAAGGAATTATTCACCATACATAGACATAAAAAGAGGTGTCAGACAAGGTTGTGTGCTGTCCCCCTGCCTATTTAATTTATACACCGAAAAAATTTTCAAACAGATACAGGAAATACCAGGACTGAACATCAGTGGAAGGTCAATAAACAACCTTAGAAATGCAGATGATACCGTGTTGTTAGCTGAAAGCGAATAGGAGTTACAAGAACTAGTGAAGCAAGTGAACAGTATAAGTCATGAATATGGACTCGACATTAATATTGAGAAAACAAAAACTATGATAATTAGCAAAACAGACGATAAACCCACATTAAAGATAAGCGTAAATGGGAAAATCCTGGAACAAGTCAAGAGCTACGTATATCTTGGTCATATAATAACAGAAGATGGCAGATGTGAAACAGAAATCAAGAAGAGAATAGGAATGGCCAAAGCTACATTCAACAACATGAAACATATACTGACATCCAAACAGTTATCTCACAAATTAAAACTGAGAATCATAAAGTGTTATATATATTCTGCATTTCTGTATGGTGCAGAAACATGGACGATGAATAAGCATTTGGAAGAAAGAATTGAGGCTCTTGAAATGTGGATATATAGAAGAATGGGGCGTATTTCATGGAAAGAGATGAAAACAAATATGGAGGTCCTAGAAAATCTAGGTATGAAAAGAGAACTAATGAGGGAGGTCAAAATTCGGCAGTTAAAATACTTTGGCCACATAAAAAGGCATAACACCTTGCAGAAGACCATAACAGAAGGGAGAGTTGAAGGCAAACGTGCAAGGGGAAGACAGCGCTATAAGTGGGAAGATAACATCAAGAGATGGACAGGAAAGAGTCTATCAGAGTGCACCACCAAGACAAGATACAGAAGACGTTGGAGATCCATTACAGCCAACCTTCGTTGTGGAGATGGCAACTGATGATGATGATATATATATATATATATATATATATATATATATATATATATATATATATATATATATATATATATATATATATATATATACACATATATATATATATATATATATATATATATATATATATATATATATATATATATATATATATATATATATATATATATATATATATATATATATATATATATATATATATATGTAGTGGATCTGATGGTATTGTAATAATAATAGTAATAGCCCCTTCAGTCATAACTGACTATGGGAATGCGCCCCTGAGGTGACAGCCCTCAACTGCTTATTTTCCTGGTGCTCCTTTCGACGTTTTCTCCTCACCTCTGCTTCTTGTGTGAGCCTCTCTTTGCCCAATCTGAGGTGGTGCCGTAAATAGCATCGCCACTTTGTGCGATCAGCAGCTTCATCCTCCCATGTTGCTAGATCCATGTCCAGTGCCCTCATATCTCTCTTGCACACATCTTTGAACCTCAGCTGTGGTCGCCCAACTGTTCTCTTGCCTTCTGCTAATTGTCCGTAGAAGATATCTTTTGGGATGCGACCATCTTCCATGCAGCGAACATGGCCAAGCCAGCGAAGTCTGCGCTGTCTAAGCAGCGTATACATACTTTGAAGGCCAGCACGTGACAACACCTCGACATTTGTCACTTTATCTTTCCACGAGATGCCGAGGATGCGGCGTAGACACCGCAAATGGAAGGTATTGAGCCTTCTTTCTTGCTTAGCATAGGTCGTCCAGGTCTCGCTGCCATATAGGAGTGTGCTGGTGACGCAGGCATTATATACCGCAGCTTTGGTCTTCATTGTGAGTTTAGAGTTTCCCCAAACACGCGATGTGAGGCGGGCAAAGGTAGCTGCAGCTTTGCCAATGCGGCTGTCGATTTCTGTATCCAGTGAGAGTTTGTCATTGATGGTAGACCCAAGGTATGTGAAGTGGTGCACCACTGCCAATTCATAGTTATCGATAGTGATAACTGGTGCAGCACCCACATCCTGACTCAGCACATTCGTTTTCTTTAGACTTATTGTGAGGCCAAAGTCCTTGCATGCTTTAGTGAAGCGATTCATCAAGCTCTGAAGCTCCTGTTGGCTTTGAGTGACGACTGCAGCATCATCAGCGAACAACAAGTCTCTTATAGTGACCCTTCTGATTTTTGTTTTTGCCTTCAGCCTTGAAAAAAAAAAAATCAGAAGGGTCACCAAAGTCCTTGATGGTATTGTATGATTGTGATATTACCTAGTGTGATGCATGAGGTCAGCTGTGAAGGCTCCTGAGATAAATGTAGCTGTGAATTTACAGAAGGCCCTTCTTGCTACCACTACGACCTCACACCTATCTTTTTTACTAATGAATGTGGCTACGTTAAAATTCTAGGGTACTGATATGTAATGTGTTGTGGTAGTTTACATACACACACACAGATATTTAATAAGTCTAATAATATTAATAAAATGTTATAACACACTGAACTAACTCAAGCTGTGTAAAATTTTGATAGTAAGTTTATTTGTTCTGAACCAAGGTTTTATTTTGGTCAGAACATATGAAAGGTTTTGCAATTATGAATGAAATGCATGAATATATGGCATAATAAATGAAAGGTGTGTACATATGTATTTTACAAGACTAGTTAATATTACTACTGTTTATAGTTGTAATTTATCTGGGAGAACGATTAATGGATGTAGAAAATAAGTTGAGTTGGTGAAGGTCCAGCAGGCCAGACGCTCACGTATCTTGAATGAGTAGTTCTGGTGCTGGAATCTGGTGGCCCCACCTCTCCGTGCTTGGGGGCAATATAAGGCTGCTCTGCCAAAATATAAACTGCACGGGTCCACTCTTGTATTATTCAACACATCATTTGACACCACATTGGTGCCAAATAAAAACTCACAGTTCTGAAATAAAAGTATCGGTCATGTGTCAGAATTCCATCCTCTAAACCATTTCTGGACACAACACTACACACAACAACACCACATAGACTAGGTCAGATCTTTCTGACATACAACACATCATACCAAGTTGGTTTCACATAGGATAAGTTCCCCCAGACTACATATTCTGAAATATGTTCATTAGCTTCCTGCCATAGAATAGGATAGGTGATATGTTCCACTGATCTCAACACTTGATCCGCCCTTCATAATCTTTGCTGGAGTTTATGTATTTTGTTTGTCTCTAGACCCTGAACTGGGGCGGGGGGGTCTAGAGCGAACCCTTACTTGTTGTAAGGGATAGATTTTGATATGGCAGTATCAAATCACTCGAAACATTAAACAAATATTAAAATATACAAAGAAATATTTTCAGTCTTACCAGAATTATGAATATAGAACACAGTTATATGCTAGCAAAACTCAGCTGAGCTGCTGGCTCTAGTATGGCGTCCCTCTAAATATTTCAATTAGCTTCTGGGAAATACACCACTGAATTATTTACTGTGTCTACTACTGGACAACTTATGATGAATGGCAAAAATGCGCGTCTGAGCGCCGATAATATGTTTATCTGTTGCCAATCACCGCCTTTTTTCCTTTCAAATTCAAACCTCCTACCAAAAGTCAATTCAGTCATACCTCAGTCAAGTATGTATTATTGTCTGTTGGTCCATCTCTACTTGCGTTTCACAAAAAAACACACTTGTTTTTTGAACCAACTCTGCCGTTCCCTACACAATTTTGCCTTTAAAGTTATTTTTAGCCACAATTCTCCACCACATTCCCTCTCTTTCATTCCAACTAGATTTTAGCACTTGAGTCTCAAGGCCGCAGTTTTTGAAAATTAGGGACATTTTTTTGTTTCAATGCAGACGCTCGCTGATATGAACAACACAGTCTTTTGTCAATATCTTTCTTATTATCTATCCGTCTGTATAAATGAAAGCATATTATTTCACTGCTCAAGATGGGCCATCAGGCCAGCTAGGTTTTATATTCCTAACATTATTATTAAGAAAAGTTACTTTTCAAGGTTAGTTGGTTTTTTGAAATATTTTCGAGCATCTTCTGTAATGCGTTCGTCGCTGAATTCAAATAAACGGACTAAGTTATCGCAAAAGCGTCCAAGAAATGACTGTTGCGTATAATAGCTAAGGTCCCTTTTGTCGATTTCTTTACCTTGTGTCAACTTGGGGACGTGAATTTTTTTCCTTTCCCCACCAATTGCGTCTTTTTAGCCTTGCTAGTTTTAAGCACGTGTTCAGTCATATTTTTTCCCTTTGATCTCCGTTCTCATCCCGTTCCAAGGGTAAACGTTTTGCCTTCACGTCTAACAAGTTAATTTCCATGGCGGGTGGTGACCCGCGGCGTGGGCGATCATGTCTGCTAGTAGCTTACGCATTAGTTTTTATCCCTACATTTTATCTTTGGAGATATTTTAACGTTGTATCACGGTTAATTTTATCACAATATATATATATATATATATATATATATATATATATATATATATATATATATATATATATATATATGTATATATATATATATATATATATATATATATATATATATATATAATGATGTTATTCAAAAACTAAATCAAGACTGAAACTGTTGATTGACAACAAACAGACTCAGAATTCTTATTTTACTGTGTCCTTTTAAACATTGAACAACCTTATAATACCAAGGGCGTATTTAAAGTATTTGGCACTCAGGGCGCATTCTTCTTTTGGCAAGCCGTACGTCCCCATGAATAACCACACAGAAAAATATATTATGCTTGCAAGTAGATTCTTAAAAGTACAGTACTGACATAATAGTGTCCAGTGGCACCTCCCTTCCCCCCTTTCCTGGTCAGCCAGGGTGGACCACCCCTCGCAACCCTCTTACTACGCCACTGCACAATACTAAAATGTTATGTACCGAATATACTTTTCTATTACGAATATATGTTTATTAATGGTCTTATGCACATACGAATGATACACTTTATAATTTACTTCCTCTCATATTGAAAAGGTCTATGGTAAGGATTATAAAAAGCCAAAGGAGTATAGAGTACAAACATGTTGGGAATTCCTGAGTTAAATCAAGTAATCTGCTAATACAGCTTATTTTCTGTGGCATGTTATAGTTTCTTTATAAATATTTATGTAAATAATATATTACTATTGTGTTTCCTACTGCTCGTGCTGTTAAGCTATGGTAATGAAGATATAAACAGTAAAATACAGGTAATCCTTGAGGAACACAGAAAAGAACAGAGCACATCAACACAATTATAATAACAAAAGTGGCAGCGGGAAGCCCAACTAGACCTTCCTCAAGACTAAACACAGAAAGCTGAAACAGACAAAAAGGTTCTTATTGAACTAATTATAGGCAACGGAAAATCTGCTTGGGCCTGTTTTCAATGACTTTTCGGGTCTGCTACAGTAGCGACGCGATAGGAAAATATCTATATGAGAGTAGACAATATGTTACTTATTTCATTCTGACCACATCATGAAGTGGCCCTGGAAAGGAAGGGGGGGGGGGGGAGTTTTTCCGTGAAGCTGAAAGATACGAGACGAGTGAACTCATGGACTGGCACATACGTAGAATGAGACAGCGCACCCTGGCAATCTTAATGACAGGTAACGCAATCCAGCGCCACGGAACAAAATCAGCAGTGGCGCACCTACCACCCAGGTGGACTTGGCACGTCACGCAGACCCCAGCCGCGAGTAGGCCCCGAAAAGTAGTGGTCAGAACTGAACCTCGCCTGTATACAACTCCTTTTATTTTCCTTTGTTCCTGTGTTAACACATTCATAGCATGTCCAAGCTTCTAGGCACATAAATTAAAGGTATTAAAATGACATGGAAAGGTCTTGAGCAGATGGCACAGGGCAGAATGATCCGGCACAAATGTGTTGCAGGCCTATGGTCCCTAGGGTGCTAGGGGTAATGATGATGATGATGGTGAAGAAGAAGTAAATAGTTAAATTAATAATATATATTTGCCGTGCATTGATTACACTGACAAACAACATTTTTCTTTCTTATATAAGAATAAGTGTTCTTAGGTCAGTTTCTTGCGCTGATTTCAAATTTGAAACCCGTTTATCTCTATCACATCGGGTTCTTAAGATATTTGTGAATAAATATATTTTTCGGAAACCGTTATTTGCTCCGTTTCATTTTTACTATATAACTTATTAAAAATTAATAAAATGCAAAATAATTCTACTTTTTATACTGCTAAAAGATGCATGACATATGTTACGCTATTTTTAAAATAGTTACTGTATTTTGAAATAATTCTGAGCGAAATATGGCTTCTAGAAGTTGTAGAAATTCGTCTGATCTGTTCTGTTAAGTGTGCGGATATTTTACCGATCGTGTTCACCAGAAACATTTTACACCATTACTTAAGAAAGCATATGAACTTTATTTCGATTCGAAAGTTGATGATGCAAATAAATATTGGAAGCCAAATGCAGTTTCTTCGACTTGTGCAAATACATTGGCAGGTTGGTTACGAAAATCGCCGAAGCATAAGTCGATGCCTTTTGGAGTGCCAGTAATATGGCGTGAACCGACAAATCACGCTACTGATTGTTACTTCTGCTTGACAAATATCCATGGTTTCACTTTTAAAACTAGAAAGTCTGTGGTTTATCCAAATATTGAATCGGTTTCGAAACCAGTGCCTCATGATCCAATCACGTGTCCGATCCCAGTTCCACCAGAACAATATCTATTGGGCGTGAATGAACCATCAGAAAGGGATAATTTACCTGCTTTAGAAACTAATTCTGACTCGAATTATATACCAGTGAATGATGGTGTTCACTTAATTAACCATTCAGAACTTTCAGATCTAATACGTGATCTCGCTCTTACCAAAGGACAAGCGGAATTACTCGGTTCGCGACTCAAAGAATGGAATCTTTTAGCGCCCAATACTCCGATATCTAAATTTCGTCATAGACACAGAGAACTTGTTCAATACTTTGAGATGGATGATGACATTTGCTATTGCAAAGATGTAAACGGTCTAATGGTTCACCTCGGTCATGAGCACATAGTCAACGAATGGCGACTTTTCATCGACTCTTCCAAGACTAGTCTAAAAGCCGTGTTATTGCATAAAGGAAATTTTTTTCATCAATTCCAGTCGCCTACTCTGTTCATATGAAAGAAACTTATGACAATATGGCTATACTTTTTGGCAAAAATAAAGTATAATGACTACCAATGGCGGATTTGTGGAGACCTAAAAGTCATTGCAATTCTCACGGGCATGCAGACATGGTATACTAAATTGTGTTGCTTCCTATGTGAATGGGACAGCCGCAACAGACAGGAACATTATGCAAGAAAGGTGTGGCCTATCAGGGATCGTATGCAGCTCGGGCATAAAAATGTAATACACGAGCCATTAGTTAACAAAGACAGCATCATTTTACCACCGTTACATATAAAGTTGGGGCTCATGAAGAATTTCGTAAAAGCGTTAGATAAAACGAGCAAAGCTTTCACTTATCTTCGAGAAAAGTTTCCGCAAGTTAGCGATGCAAAGATAAAGGAAGGTATCTTTGTAGGACCTCAGATTAGGAAAGTTATTGCAGACAAACAATTCGAGAACTTGTTACATGATAGTGAACGTCGCGCATGGATGGCATTCAAATCGATCGTCGATAACTTTCTGGGACATCACAAATCTGTCGACTATGTGCATATTGTTAAGCAGTGCATAGATGCATACAGAATTATGGGGTGTAACATGTCCCTCAAATTCCATTTGCTCGATTCGCATCTTGACTTTTTCCCTGACAACCTTGGCGAAGTCAGCGATGAACATGGAGAACGATTCCATCAAGATATCTCCGTAATGGAGTCACGTTATCAAGGACGGTGGAGTGTGACCATGCTTGCCGATTATTGTTGGATGCTTCATCGCGATGTACCATATGCCATTCACCGACGAAAGTCAACTGCAAAGAAATTCAACCCTACATAACTGTTATACTTCTTGTACGAATGATGTTGTAATACTGTATGCGTTGTTAAAAAACTTCAATTGCGTATTTCTAGAGATTCCGACCTGATAGAGAAAAACGGTTTGCAGATTTATAAAAAGCGCATTAAAATTGACCAGAAAAACATAGAAATGTTAGAGAACGAAAAAAAAAAATTTTTTTTTGTTAGCCAGTGTTATTATAGTTGTTGAGCCGAATATAGAAAGAGTGCCCAATACAACTTGGGCCCGGGGGCGCCTTACATTGTAGTTACGCCACTGCAAATCAGGCTAGTGTAAAGTGTGATGTTCTTACTACAACCTCTTGTAATGGATATAGTCAATGATGGCTGGTAGTACTGTTGCGTTCAAAGGGGTGCTGTCACCGTGAAGACAGACACAAGTCAACTCGACCTACACAGGGTAGTGTAAACATTGAAGTGAGAGTACATTGTACGCGAATGGTAGTATGGTTCTGAAGAGTTGACAACTTGGTAACAATATATTCATACTCTCACATGTAGCAGTCAAGGATTACTGGGACTACTGTGTTCTTTTTATAATGTTTAATGAGACGCACACTGGAACAGTACGTGTATGGTTACAGGAACACATGACGACATAAACAGCATAGTGTTGATCAATGGTGTATCATCTTAAGTTAGCATACATGCTGGATAACCTCATACTGGAACATTTGTAGACAAGCATTCAGAGTTCCATAGTTAATACACATATATATCAGGTTGTACTGACAGATCACGTCAGTTTATACATAATGTTCGTAGTGATTCCTAAACAGAATCTCTCTTAGCATGAGTGTAGCTTGTACTCTCGTGGAGATTTCTTCAAATAGCATTTAGTACATATCTTCGGAGTAAATGCTAAATCTCCCATAATAGATCTTTCTTTCATAAATGTGATCTCTGGATCATTATCGGGTAGTAAGGGGGGCATCCCTGTTCTCTGATGAATGATTGACAATAATTTGGATTCCAAGATGGCTTCCTTGGTCCTTAACATCGCTCACACAACGGTGAGACGACAAACTTCTAGAAAGATTCACTTCATAAGGATATCAAAGTTTCCACCAATATCAGCATTATCTGTCCTCATAATTGCTGTGTAGAAACATTATTAGTGCTGCTAAACGATATGTCGTTCTGACATCTGAACATAAGTAGATTCATGTAGGCCTAAACATAACCCATCGTAAGCCTAGGAACGAAGTCAGTAAAAGTACGTTTACCTTGGCCAAGAATAAATAGCAAGCACAAAAACACTTTTCTGGCGTAATAGAAACAATACTGGGAACACATAGACTAAAACAGTCCTAGAAGACACAATCTTCTTTCCCATGATAACTTGAGATCACAAAACTTTGGACCGCTCGACATGGCGTCCCGCCAGACTCCATAACCGAAGAACACACTCTCTTATCTTCCTCCGCTGAGCGTGTAAGAAGAAATAATCCAGCCAAGACACACAAAGATAACATGATATAAGACCGAATCGTCTCAAACAGACAAACAGTAAACCTAGATTCGGACTTTCAATATTCCTGCAAAACCTTAAGCGAGAACAATCTGTTTCCAGCTATAATGGACATAAAATGATATAAATCTAGATTCCTCCGCTTGTTCAATACACGGGAACAAAACAGGAACCGATCACCCAAAGAATAAATACACATTTACTATTCTGAGTTATTCACCTTTCTTAAAAGTTGTAAGTTCATAAAGAAATATCCTTTTATCAAACAGATAGTTACATTTTCATTTGTAATCGTATCAACTGTAATCTGTGCGACATATAAAAAATATGTACGCAGCAGACTACCGCAACCCCCGGGGAAAAAAAATGAAATTTTTTTTTCTCTGAGAGCCACATAAAATAGGCCCCCCAACGCAGGTGAGAAGTATCAAGAATTTATAAAGCCAGATTAAGGCAAAGTCGCATTATAGGTCGACTGGTAAGAATATATATCTCAACATCTCAGAGAAAGTATTTCTCTAAGTGTAAACATTTCCAGGGAGTTGCCACCAATGCTTACTACCATATTGGCAATGACACGATTGCATACCATAATTTCAATAACCATTTCATATTAGGTATCATAAGTTCACGATTGGCAAAAGAAACATCATCAAAGAATTAGCAGTGAATCAAAATAAGTGAACCGCTAAGTATTTATACAATCACCAAATCATATATTACAAATGTGTACACATTTTGATATAGAAGAAAAAGAATAACTGATGTAAAGTTATACATGTTAGGAAAGTCCAATATTTAACAGTTAAGTGGCATCATGTGGGCATCTCGACAGAATGTCCGCCATCACATTTTCTGAACCACGGATAGCTCGTACCGAGAAATGAAAAGGTTGAAGAGCGATCGCGTATCGAGTTGATCTCGAGCTCTTCAAGTTCTTACTTTGGATAGCAGTAAGAGCTTTCTGGTCAGTTTCCACTACGAAATGTGCACCAAGAAGGAATCTTTGAAGTTTGAGAATTGACCAAACCATCGCCAATAATTCCCGGTCTAAAACCGAGTAATTCCTTTCTGCAGCATTAAGTTTTCTGGATATGTACATTACAGGATGCAGAGTTCCAGAGTACTCTTGCATTAGTGCCGCTCCAATCCCAGTGGATGAAGCGTCACTACGAAGAACAAATGTCTTATCTGTAGTAGGTAACACTAAAATAGGTGGTGTTGAAAACATAGTTTTGATCTTATCTAGTGAGAATTGGCATTCCTGAGACCAGTGAACCATATTAGGCGACCCTTTCTTTAGTAGTGTCGAAAGAGGTGCCATGATAGAGGACAGATTCGGAATGAATCGTCCATAAAATTGTATGAGACCTAAAAGACTTCGCACTTGCTTTTTAGTCTTAGGGATAGAGATGTTAAGTATTTTAGTGATATTATGGTCCTCTGTCTTCAGGAAACCATGACCTACTCGATGGCCTAGGAAAGCAATTTCGCTAAAACCAATGCAAGCTTTAGATGGTTTTGCTGTCAGGTTATGCTCGCGTAGAGTTGATAAGGCCGAAAGGCATAAAATTCCATTGGAAAAGGCCTCTAGGAGTAGAAAAAGCGGTAAGAGGTTTGGCGCGTTCGGATAATGGAACTTGCCAATATCCTTTAGACAAATCAAGTTTAGTGAAAAAATGAGATTTAGAAAGTCGAGTAAGTAGCTCTTCTAGTAAAGGCATAGGTTCAGCATCAAACTTTGTCACTTGATTCAATTTGCGATAGTCAACGCAAAGACGTATGTTATTGTCTTTTTTTCGAACAATAACCATCGGCGAAGAATAAGCAGAAGTGGATGGTTCGATTATTTGTAAATCTATCATTTCATCTAACTCCTTTTCAACCTGTGCTTGAAAATGTATAGGGATAGGGTAAGGTCTAACCCTAATAGGAGTATGTTCAGTTAGAATAATGTCATGCTCAATGACATGAGTTTGCCCAGGGATGTCAGTGAGGACATCCTGAAATGTTTGTAACATAGCCGAAACCTGTCGCTGTTCTCCTAGAGACAAATCAGGAGAAACAGTAACGTCTTTCCATGATTCACTAGAATGAAGTGGGATCATTGGAAGCGGAAGATTAACATCCGAAAAACTTGTTTCCTCATCCTGTATAACGGACAGTGATGAGTAATGACCATGTTGAACTGGAGAATCGTCCGTTGCCTGGAAAATAGGCTGTAAATAGTCAGGACGTTCATGGAATTCCGTAAGCATATTGATGTGGAAGGTTTTATGCTTCCCGTTAATATCGACAATATAGTCAACATCTGAAATTGTCGATATTATATCGTACGGACCTTTCCAAGAAATAAGGAGTCTATTTTCCCTACAAGGTAGCAAAACAAATGCTTTGTCACCAGGACAAAGTTGTCGTAAAGTTCTTTTCTTATTAGCAAATTGCCTTGCCTTCTGTTTAGCAAATTCAGAAGAGGACGTTGCTAATTTGCATGCTTCGATAATTTTTTTCTCTCAGCGTGATGACATATTCGTAAGAGGATTTTGTGTCATCGTCAATATTGTCCGCTGTTATGAGATCATGAAGCAAAGACATAGGGCCGCGCGGTCGCGCGCCAAAGACAAGTTCAAAGGGAGAAAATCCTGTATGTTCATTGGGGACCTCCCTGTAAGCGAAGAGGGCCGCGGGTAGAACCCTGTCCCAATCTTGAGGATGATCCTCAGTTATCTTTCCTAATAAGTTCTTAAGTGTTCTATTTAGCCGTTCTACCATCCCATTGGACATAGGATGATAGATGCTACTCAAAGATCTCTCTATCTGTAGAGTAGACATTACTTGAGACATGGTATCCGATATTAGTTGGGTGCCATGATCTGATAATATTTCTCCGGGGAATCCCAGGCGAGAAAATATAAGCCAAAGAGCATCTGCAATGTCAGCAGTAGTAATGCTCTTCAGAGGGATAGCCTCTGGCCAACGTGTGCACATGTCCACACACGTTAAGATAAACTGATGTCCTCTAGCAGATTTGATCTTAAATGGACCAATGATGTCTATCGCCATTTTCTGAAATGGTCGAATAGGAATGTCTGCAGCCTGAATAGGCGCAGCATGACGAGGACCTTTGGATTTGACTTCTTGACATACTTTACAAGATCGACAATAGATCCGTATGTCCTTATTCACGAAAGGCCAAAAGAAAGCCGCAAGAACTCTTGACTTTGTACGGGAAAAACCCATGTGTCCAGCACACTGAGAGTCGTGCGCACGTTGTAAAATTTTAACTCTCAACTTCTTGGGTACAAGAATCTGAGAATGACTTGAATTAGTGGAGTCTTGCACCATACGTACAAGTACACCATTCTTCATTGTAATCCAAGATTTACGCTTGGTATCTCTATTCGGATCACCTTTCGTTACAAGAGTGAAGAATTTCTTAAGAGTCGGATCCTCTTCTTGTTGTTTTATAAACGAGTCACGAGAAATTACCAAGGGATCATCTTGGTTATGCACTTCAATATCTTCAGTAGATGAAGTTTCAGGCATATTGAGAGCTTGAGCTCTTGTGACTACAGCATTAGCAGTTTGCATATTTTGCTTTTCCCAAACGGAAATTTGTTGCGGAGTGCATTCTTTGACTCCGTGAATGCGACCGATGATAAGATCAGCGATCGGATTCGGCAAAAGACATGCGTGTACATCTCCTGTGAAAAAAGGAGTAGCAATCCTAATGATAGCGGTAGAGTATTTCTCTATGGTGCCGCCAAATGTTACGCATTTGACTACTTTGCCTGTAGCATGAGAAGGATCTATGAGTGACTGCCTAACACCAATTGTTGTGCATCCAGAATCAAAAAGTACTGAGACTGGATTGTCATTTACTAAACCTTTGTGTAAGACCAGAGAACCTCTTCCATCATGCGCGATTGACGCAGGAAGAGCGGGAAGAGGATGGCCACAGCTTAAAGTAGACACTGTGGTTGGCTCAAATAATGTTTTGCATTGGGGGCACTTAGATGCTCTCCCAAAATCAAAAGCGGCACATGCCATATTATTAGAGTCATCATTATCTTTATTTTGTTTATAGGCTTCGTGGGACTCTTGCTGTGCAGAGTTCGCCTGGTAATGAGATTTATGTTTTTTGTATTGTGCTCTACCTCTGTTATTATTGCCTCTGTAATTATCCTTGTTTCCACTGTTATAACCCCTACTTGGGTTTGAGTCATAGTTCCTTTGGTTACTATTATCATATTCATTATAATGAGTATCTCTGTAATTATGATCTTGTTGTCTCCATGATGGAAAACTTGGATAATTTCTATAATGACTTCCTTTGCGAAAGTTTCTATAATTATGACCGCCCCTGAATCGCGGGCTGTCGGCTCGTCTCCAGGTATTCGAAGAAGAACCCTGAAATGATTGGTTACCTTGGTTCTGATAACCGTTATGGATACCTTTTTTATTAAACCTATTTTGAGGTTCTTGGAATCTGCGTGAGTGATTAGGGTTGTATGGTGTTGCTGAAGCAACTGGCATACCTTCCCTAACCTTAGTATTGCTAATAGCTACGTCTGGATGTGCAGTGACGTATTGGGTACAATACTGTTCCATTTCTTTTAGTGTCTTGGGTTTACGCTCATGTAAGAATTCAAGGAATGGTTTATTTATACTTGACATAATCTTGTCTCTGAGTATCAAGTCCATAAGGGCTTCATATGTCTTTTCTGTTTTGGACAACTCAATCCAACGATCAAATGTAAGACGTGTCCTTGCAATGAATTCTGAGAATTCTACACCTGCCTCAGGAACCATTGTCTTAAACAAATTCCGATAACCTTCTTCAGATAACTGGTACTTCTTTAATAAGGCTGCCCTAATAACATCATAATTATCCTTGTCAGCCTCTTCAACCAAACTTAAACTAGTCAGAGAATCACCTTTCAAATTTTCTGACAACTGGTTAGCATATTGTGATTTGTCCACATTATGAGCTCGACAAGAGCGTTCAAATCTATTTAACCAGAATGTTATGTCATCACTGGAAGGATTGAACGCTGGTACCTTGACCTTGTAAGTAAAGGGTTTACCATTACCACCAGATGCTTGATTAACATTACTTATGTTTGTTAATTTTAACTTTTCTAACTCAAATGCTAAAAGTTCTTTTTGGTGTTCATGTTCTCTCATTGCTTTTTTCTCTTCAGCAGCAGCAGCAGCAGCTTTTCTCTCTTCAGCAGCAGCAGCAGCTTCATCTTTTCTTTTTTCTTTTTCCATTTCCATCTGGAATCTTTTTTCCTCAGTCTGTATCTGCAATTTCTTTTGTTCAGCTTCTCTTTCTAATCTTTTCTCTTCAGCCAGAGCTTTTCTCTCTTCAGCAGCAGCAGCAGCTTTTCTCTCTTCAGCAGCAGCTTTTCTCTCTTCAGCAGCAGCAGCAGCTTTTCTCTCTTCAGCAGCTAATGCTTTGTCATATTGAGCAACTGCCCATTGTTCTAAGTCTATACCAGTCTTATCAAGGGATCTCCCTTGTGCAATAAAGTATTCTAATGTAGACATGATGTCTGACAATGATACTACTCACTTGAAACAATAATAATAAAATATATATTTCAAGGTAATATAGCAAAAAGTTCTTAATCACTGGATTAATCAGCACACTATCACAATATCTGTGTGAGACAAGCCTTATCAAGGTCTTGTATATTTTTTTGTAAACTAACAATTATAAATTGCTGCAACACTCTATAACATAAGTGCAATGCACAAGAAATAGTGTCTTATCTAATCAACTGTGTACCTTTAGTAACAGCCATTAATCATCAGTTGATTCTTTCACATAAATCCATATGATCAACTATATTTTAAATAGTGTATGTCGATCAAGAACATAACAAAACAATTATACAAGACAACATGAAAACATTTGCGGAAATCAAATAAATCAAATGGAAAAAACAATAAAAAATAAACCGCAAGAGGATAACAAATACAAATAACGCCACAGTATATAAATATAAATGTTGTATGAAACTGAAAGATAGAAAAGGGTAGACCAACAAATTACAAACAAATCAAAACAAAACTAAAGAATGTGAAGAAAATTCCGAAAACAACACTGACCATATCGTCACAACTAACAAAAAAAATAGCAACAGCAGTCGCTTTGCAAATTCCAGTATCGGAAATTTGCACACCCTATAGAAAACGCTCACGATAGACGACCTCTATCACGTGGTATGATCTAAGGGAGACTCCGCCCAACCGAAACAACAACCCGCAGAATACAAACAAATATCACATATAAACATGTAAACATAAATGTACATATAGCATAAATATTCATAATATAATGTAATGTAATGTGTTGCAGATAGAATGTGTTGTGAAGAAGGCTCAGTTATACGCAATAATGCTACAGTACTATGGTACTTTATTAAATAATCAAATCTGGCCTAAATCATAAAAGTTCAACACAAACTATGGCAGTGCAGGAGAATCCACTGTTTACAGTTCCTCAGAATCACAAGTAAGACTTCTCGCTTCAGTTGCACTGTACATTTTGCAAACACTGTCAAATATATGTTCCAACACTGATGTGTAATGCTGTCTGTTCTATGGCAAATGTCCATCAACAAAAAATGTCAACAAACGCTGACCTAGTTACTGTATACCTCGATAGGACAGGTCGCGCTGACATCGACTGTAAAGTTGTACTGCCGGTGTTTACGTGTGTCGTAACAGGCCCCAAGGAATGGTCTGGTCTCAGTAGCTGACTTCTCAAATATGTCCACTGTGCAGGTTGACCCAGGAAGCTGGCACACCACTGTAAAGATCTGTGTTTCTTACTACAACCTCTTGTAATGGATATAGTCAATGATGGCTGGTAGTACTGTTGCGTTCAAAGGGGTGCTGTCACCGTGAAGACAGACACAGGTCACCTCGACCTACACAGGGTAGTGTAAACATTGAAGTGAGAGTACATTGTACGCGAATGGTAGTATGGTTCTGAAGAGTTGACAACTTGGTAACAATATATTCATACTCTCACATGTAGCAGTCAAGGATTACTGGGACTACTGTGTTCTTTTTATAATGTTTAACGAGACGCACACTGGAACAGTACGTGTATGGTTACAGGAACACATGACGACATAAACAGCATAGTGTTGATCAATGGTGTATCATCTTAAGTTAGCATACATGCTGGATAACCTCATACTGGAACATTTGTAGACAAGCATTCAGAGTTCCATAGTTAATACACATATATATCAGGTTGTACTGACAGATCACGTCAGTTTATACATAATGTTCGTAGTGATTCCTAAACAGAATCTCTCTTAGCATGAGTGTAGCTTGTACTCTCGTGGAGATTTCTTCAAATAGCATTTAGTACATATCTTCGGAGTAAATGCTAAATCTCCCATAATAGATCTTTCTTTCATAAATGTGATCTCTGGATCATTATCGGGTAGTAAGGGGGGCATCCCTGTTCTCTGATGAATGATTGACAATAATTCGGATTCCAAGATGGCTTCCTTGGTCCTTAACATCGCTCACACAACGGTGAGACGACAAAACTTCTAGAAAGATTCACTTCATAAGGATATCAAAGTTTCCACCAATATCAGCATTATCTGTCCTCATAATTGCTGTGTAGAAACATTATTAGTGCTGCTAAACGATATGTCGTTCTGACATCTGAACATAAGTAGATTCATGTAGGCCTAAACATAACCCATCGTAAGCCTGGAACGAAGTCAGTAAAAGTACGTTTACCTTGGCCAAGAATAAATAGCAAGCACAAAAACACTTTTCTGGCGTAATAGAAACAATACTGGGAACACATAGACTAAAACAGTCCTAGAAGACACAATCTTCTTTCCCATGATAACTTGAGATCACAAAACTTTGGACCGCTCGACATGGTGTCCCGCCAGACTCCATAACCGAAGAACACACTCTCTTATCTTCCTCCGCTGAGCGTGTAAGAAGAAATAATCCAGCCAAGACACACAAAGATAACATGATATTAGACCGAATCGTCTCAAACAGACAAACAGTAAACCTAGATTCGGACTTTCAATATTCCTGCAAAACCTTAAGCGAGAACAATCTGTTTCCAGCTATAATGGACATAAAATGATATAAATCTAGATTCCTCCGCTTGTTCAATACACGGGAACAAAACAGGAACCGATCACCCAAAGAATAAATACACATTTACTATTCTGAGTTATTCCCCTTTCTTAAAAGTTGTAAGTTCATAAATAAATATCCTTTTATCAAACAGATAGTTACATTTTCATTTGTAATCGTATCAACTGTAATCTGTGCGACATATAAAAAATATGTACGCAACAGCTAGTTTATAACAGGGCACCAAACAAAGGCAGGACGGTTCACAAATTACAACCCTAAATCCGAGGTAGCTGTGACAGTGCCGTGTCAGTCCTGGCTCGTGACACTGAATCAGTCAATCAATACCTTTCAGCTTCCCAAGCACCACAGACCTTCAACAAACACATGCCAATTTCTCCTATCACGTGACATCAGCTTAAGGTCTTTATATATCTTACTCACCATTTTCATTTATATCTCCAGCTTTCCTTGTGTTCTTTGGTCTACCTCTACTTCTCTGGTCTACCTCTACTTCTCTGGTCTACCTCTACTTCTCTGGTCTACCTCTACTTCTCTGTGTGCCTCGAGCTCTTGAAGTACCCGGATTCGATTCCCAGTTGTGGGAATGTAATTAATGGAACTTTTTTTCTTCATAACCAGTGGGCCTAATGATGTCAAACTCCCCCTGGGTAGTGAGACCGGGTGCCTAGCCTTCTCGGAGAAGGGCGAAAATACAGGAGGTCCCTTATGCGAGCTGCACATGTTAAAAAATCCCACGGTAGGTGGGAATCGTAAAGACTAGACCAATCAGGCCGCTGCCCTGGCAAAAATTAAAAAATTAGAAACCTACCCACCAAAAAGATATTTATAGAATGTGTGAGTTCTATATACACACATTGGGATTCTCGCTGGTGCTACGGAGTTCGTGCACTATGCTGAGATCCTCCTTGTGTAAATCTAAGGGAGGAGTTCGGAGCATTGATGGAGTAGTCCGTGTGCAATGAAGATAGTCCTTAAAACCCAAACCAAACTAAACCCTGGGGGTTCCAGAAGCAGGACTGCCCGGTTATGCTATCAACAAGTTTCCAATATTTGTTAACGTTTTTGTGGCTGAAAGTTTTACAAGGTGGGATATCATGATCCAAGCCCAATCCTCCTTCGTTTCATTTTGCGACACGCATATTACTTTACAGTGTTATTATTCTTTGCTCCCTTCCCGGGCCTCGGGAACACACGGACGGACTCTAAATAAAGAAGAGGGTGTTGTAATCTGAATCTGTATAAACAACACGGTCATAATTTCCGCGCTCAAATCTAGAACAAATAGACCAAATATAATGGCCAGTCAGAACGCTCCTTTTCTAGTGTCTATAAAGATACCTTTTATATTAAGCAGAAAGGGCCTATTCTGTGTTTTTGACGGGAAGAAGTTATTTTATTTCTTAAAGAATAGCGAGAAATAAAAATAAATACATAGCTATTAATACACCTGATATATCACTTAATAAATAGGTACCAAGCCGATCTCATAAAAGTAGGTTAATTAAAGCGAAAAATTGATTTTAGTGATATTTTCATATCAGGGTGGTACCCGAATTAATTACTTAAAAATTACCTAGATTGAAATGCAAGGAAATAGCTAACGAATATACTTATAGAACGATAGAGAGCAATTGGCCGTTTAATTATCATTTTAAATAATAGAAATCGGTCCAATAATAACTGTAATATAAAATATTTAAACTTAATCACTTTATACGAGCAGGCTGAAATACGCTTAAGTTTTAATTCTTAAAAATAATTTTGGACTGGGCTCCGATTGGTCGGATGTAGCTCTATGCATAGAAAGGGGGAATCAGGAGAGCCGCCACTATTTTGAAATTCAAACCAAGCTGTAGAAAAATCTAGCGGACTGTGCATATCAAGTCTTTTGCCGTTCTGACCTGTTAACAGAACTAGATTCCCATTGAGGCCAGTCTCAGCTTGAGTATTATTGTCTGAGGGTAAAAAGATATATATATTTGTATATTTTGTTAATTATTAGCCTGTGTATACCCACTTATGTGTGCAGTGCTGTGTAGAAAAGTGAAACTACAGGACAAATGTGTTGCTGCCATACTGACGCAATTGTAAACGTGTGTAGTTTGAAAGACGACAGGCCCGAAATGAAAAATGTGTATAATATTTGCAAAATAGGGCACACTTACGACAGTAAGTTTTAATAGGGGATTTGAATGAGTATTTTCTTCTGGAGTTATACAGTGTTCACGCACATGAGATAGGTGTACAGGAATTGTTGAGATGAAGTAATTAAGTGGTCACTTACCATTGCGTACTTAACCAAATCATGGTATGGAAGCCAATCATGGGCAAAGGACTCTATCATAGAATAAGTACAGAAAAAGAATAATTACATGGAACTGGCTGTAGGAAAAGAACTTATATGTCCTGTGCAACCTGTAAGCACAATAACTGAGAAAAGGGTAAGATGTGGTGTTGTATGTGTGTGTGTGTGTGTGTGTGTGTGGGTTGAAGCAGATACCTACATGGAATGTGGTTATCCTTTATTCCAGGTTCTGTCTCAGTATCATGAAGTAATCACCAGCCATTGTTGAGGAAGTCTGTTGGTGACAACAGCTCTACATAAACTTAGAGCTATACCCAGCATTTCTCATCCAGGAGCTGCAAGTCGTGTGGTCCTGACTTGTTGAATGAAGATCAGCAGCATATACAAAGATAAGTGAACCCTATGGTTCACTGAACAGATACTCACCACAGTTAAAACTTTACAACTACTAATACCCTTAAATGATGAAGTCAAGGACTATATATAATATAGTGAATCCAAAAGTTCAGGGACAGTGAATATAACATCAAGATAAATAGAACGTGAAATAAGTTCAGTCCTTTGACAGTATTCCTTATGGAAGAGATTTTCCAGTTTATTTATTTTGATTTGTAAATAATATTACAGTTCTTTTGAGTATTCCTGACCTGAAAAGATATTGAGGTTCAGGACAAATAAATTGTAAATAAATTTCATTCAGACTTGCTTGATAATTTTATTAAAGTTTAAGTTCTGTATTGGAATTTACTACTTAGTATAATTTAAATTATCCCTGGATAATTAGCCAAATAAAACAAAACAGTTAATCATTAATCTTTGTGGGATCATGAAAGGTAGCAGTTAGGGACTCAGAGCACTACATCATCATCATCTTCTCTGGGAACTTACATAGCTTGACCCCACTTTGATGTCTATACACCCTTGCTCTTTTCAGAGAAGGGGGTATTGCTTATAAGACCAGTCTCTTATCTGGCACTATCTTGGTATCATCTGATACACCTGTTTGTCCAGGATACCTTTAATTAATAACATCCAAACCTCTCGCAACAGAGGGGAAAAAATGGCAGCGCACAGTGTTCACAGTTATATAGCCACTAGCAAGGGGGTCGGAGTGGCTAAGAGGTATGGCGTCCGCCTCGAGTTCTAGAAGTACCGGGTTCGATTCACAGTTGTGGGAATATTATTTATGGAAATTTTTGTTTAAAACCAGTGGCCCTAATGATGTCATACTCTGGTCTCCTGGGTAGTGAGATCGGATGCCTAGCCTTTCTCGGATAATGGCGGAAAAATACGAGATCCCTTGTGCAAGTTGCGCACGTTAAAAAATCCAACGGCAGTTGGAAATCGTAAAGAGTAGGCCTATCAGGTCGCTGCTCTGGTAAAATTAAAAAATTAGAAACCTACCAACCACAACAATATTTATTATACACACATTGGGATTCTCGCCGGTGCTACTTAGTTCGTACACTATGCTGAGATCCTCGTTGTGTGATCTAAGGGAGGAGATCGGAGCACTGATGGAGTAGTCCGTGTGCAATGAATCTAGTCCTTAAAAACAAACCAAACAAACCAAACCAGGCACTAGCTCCAACAAGCTCTGCCCAACACTTAAGTTCTTACTTTCTTCTCTTCCGTTGGATTTTTAAAAATCTGTACTGAAATCCTACTTTTCTTCAATACAACGCCATTATGCCTAGATGGCAGGGAGGATAGTGTAATTCACTTGCATAGCTAGGCGGGGTTGTCGCACGGAAGGACCTAGGTTCGAGTCCTGGGTAAGCCACTCACGTTTATTGTTTTTCTGTTATCTAGTTTTCTACTTCTTTATTTCTTACGAGTGCCTGAAAACATTCACTTATGTTTGTCTAATATTCATTCTCGAACTACTATTTGCATGGTTTTTTTTTTTTTAACTGTCTGATAATCTTACATTCTTGGGAGAAGACAAATATTACGTCATATTTAATCTTACACTTCTTCTTCTTCTTTGATCCTTAGCCGCCGACCGTCAAAGCAGTCAGTGGCCATCACGCCTAGTGGCGTCTTGTAGGGCAACAACAAATTGACTCCACTTTGCTCGGTCGGCGGCCATCCTTCGTACAGTGCCCCAACTCTGGTTCATTCTTTGCATCTCAGCCTCCACAGTCCTCCGCCAGGCTGTTTTTGGTCGGCCTCTCTTTCGTTTTCCTTCAGGGGTCCAAAGCATAGCTGTTCTTGTGATGGCATCGGGGTCTTTTCTGAGGACATGGCCAACCCAGCTCTAGCGTCTGCCAGCTATGATGGTGTGCATGTCCTCTTGCTTGCTCCGAGTAAGCAGATCTTGGTTGGTGATGGTATTCGGCCAAAAGATTCGGTGAATTTTTCTTAGGCATGTTGTGTGAAAAGATGACAATTTCGACATTTCCTTCTCTGTAACTCTCCAGCATTCCGCACCACAGAGAAGCACAGAAAGCACACAATCTTTGATATAATCTTAATTTTGTGCTTGTGCTGTATTGAGAGGACTTCCAGATGTTGTTTAGGCTAAAAAAGGCTGTTCTTGCTTTATTCATTCTGATGTTGATGTCTTTGCCTGCCCCGCCGTCTGGTGTTACTATGCATCCTAGGTATGTGAAGGGAATCTTACACAAGAACGTGTAAACAACACTATTCTAAAGAATGACGTCATTAATCTCATTCCATCAGTCTTGAAGGTAGAGTAATATCTTAACTGTATTCTTTTGACGAAATAAATGACTACTGCACTCTCTTCCTACCACATCCATCCTGCACGACAAAGTAATTAGTTGTGATAAATATTTTCATGAACTATTGCAAAATTCTAAATCATCGCAATCACTCCCAAATGCATATGGCACACACGTTAAAAAAAATCTACATAACTTGCTACACTTTCTTTAATGAGTTCTACTTCTTCCTTTTATTTTCTTTGGTTCTTGGTCACTGACCGACAAAGCAATCAGTGACAACCATGTCTAGTGGTGTCTTGTAGGACAGCTCCAAACTGACTCAATTTTGCTCTGTCGACAGCCATCGTTCGTGTGGTACCCAAGCTCTGGTTCGTGCTTATCATCTCCGCCTGCACAGTTCTCAACCAAAAGGCTTTTGACCGCCCTTGCTTTCGCTTTCCTTCTGGAGTCCAGAACATGGCAGTTCTGGTGATGGTGTCAGGGTCGCTACTGAGGATGTGGCCAACCCAATTCCAGCATCTACCTGCTATAATGGTGCACATGTCCTCTTGGTGGCTCCGAGTTAGCTGTTCTTGGTTGGTGATGGTGTTCGGTTAGAAACAACTTGGCGGAGAACTGTGGAGGCCGAGATGCAAAGAATGAACCAAAGCTGGGGCACTGTACGAAGGATGGCCGCCGACCGAATAAAGTGGAAGCAGTTTGTTGCTGCCCTACAAGACGCCACCAGGCGTAATGGCCACTGACTGTGTTGACAGTCGGGGGCTAAGGATTACAGAAAAGAAAGATGATGGACGGGTTAGTCAATCGTTGTTCTCTTGAAGACTGCGGTATTCTAGGACATCTCGTTACTCTCCCAAGAAAAGGCTATATCTCGGTCCGACGTCTGTCACTCTAGTGAACCCAAACCAATTGTTATGGACTCGGGACCCCAGTATGTTATGGGTGCTTCGATGACTCCTAGTCTGTTGAGGATGACCAAGTTGTTATATGCGTATTCTGTTTCTAGAGTCGAAGTCCTTCGGGTTCTTATCACTTTTGTAGGATTCCGTAATACTGTTCGTTGGTATCGATCTTGTCTGCTTAACCCGTGTGATGCATTATCTGCTTGTAACTGTTTTTTTTTCCTTGTTGAGGTGATCACTGGCCCAAGACAGTTTACATGTTGTTAGATGTGTAGTGCGAGCGTATGATGAGTTGAGTGTGGGTGCGAATGAAGACGCGAATGTGTTTAGGCTCGTATAGATGTAGATCCTGCAACCCATACTCTCACATGCAGTAATCAAGGATGCTTTGACACTGCAGGCATGTTTCAAGACATTTATTGACGGGAACACACATAATATCAACAGGAACAGTCAGTGCAACAAGGTCATGCTGACCTGACATCGATAGGTATACATTTGGCATTCAAAAAGGTAAACATCAGAATAGACGTGCATGGTCAATAGCAAAGTTCTTCAATAATGACAGTTCGTAGCGTCGCCCTTGGCGTCTCTGACTAAACGCGTCAGATGCCTTAGTTACCTTGACACACAGGTGCAACTTGGCACTCCCTGCCAATTGCACATATCAGGCTGTAGTATAATAGCCGGAAGCACAGGCCTCGTCCTAACGTCGGCCGTGTACTTCTGTTAAATAGGTTATCATCAACCCTGCAGTAATACTTATTGTAGATAGAAGTTCCGCCAATCTGCGGCTCCCACAATATATCTTCGTCACTGGATTTCTGGACAATATAAGACTAACAGTCTTGGATGGCTACCTCGAGCACAAATATATAAGTTCTGAAATGGCGGATCCGTGAACTGCTGTTCACCCTAGGTAATCCTTTACATGTTCTGCCACCGAAAAGCGTAATAATGCATAAAGGTCGGTATTACCTGGTAAATGAATCCTCAGAACTACACAAGGAATTCTGTCGTCATCCCGACGCACAGAGATTCACTGGGGAAAACTGCCATAGCAGTTACTTCGAAGATTCTCCCCGAAAAACAATGGACTCTTGGTCCCTTCAGAAAAAACAGGACCTCCCGGCTTCCCGGAAGTATATCTCACTCCCGCTTAAAAAAACCTTCCCATAGGCCCACGCCGAACTGTCAACCTCTGACCCTAAAGGTCAAACACAATGAATGAATAAACAAGGGAAGACAACCCCCTAATCAACCTGACATCGCAGGTAAAGACACAATTATACTTATGATACAAACATAAGCAAATAACTT
This sequence comes from Oreohelix idahoensis, assembly GCA_024509875.1. NCBI lineage: Eukaryota > Metazoa > Mollusca > Gastropoda > Stylommatophora > Oreohelicidae > Oreohelix > Oreohelix idahoensis. The sequence continues at coordinate 79,972 of JAMPIV010019926.1, read as the reverse complement.
GACAGATGACTCCGTCGAAAATGACAGCAACATTACTACCACCCCCCTGTAAAAAAAAAAAATGCAATTTTTTTTTTTTTTTTAAATATGTTCATGAGCAAGATAGCACCAGTATCACTTCTGTGCTCATGCAAACAATGAACCTAATATCAGGTACAATAGAAGAGGGTACAAATCATCTCCCAACATAGGAGAAAATATTTCCTTTAAGCCAAACAAACTAAGGGATACCATTCAAGAAACCTAAGTTGCTGGCAATACCAATCATATATCAAACATTACTAAATAATATAATCATAGCAATATACAAATGTCAATGCTATTTTTAGCAACATATCACTGATGGATGGACAAAATGAAATTTGTTAAATTATCTAAACATCATCCAAATACATTTGTATTACAACATATTATGATATTAAGGACAGACCTAAGTCTGAAAATATATCAGGAAAAACTAGGACACAAGATTTAACTGGAATCATGTGGGCATCTAGACAATATGTCCGCCATCACATTATCCGAACCACGGATAGCTCGCACCGTGAAATGGAAAGGCTGAAGAGCAATAGCATAACGAGTAGATCTCGAGCTCTTCAAATCCTTACTTTGCATAGCCGTAAGAGCTTTTTGGTCGGTTTCCATAAAGAAATGCGCGCCCAGAAGGAACCTTTGTAGCTTAAGAATGGACCAAACCATAGCTAACAATTCACGGTCCAAAACCGAGTAATTCCTTTCTGCCGCATTCAGCTTCCTAGAAATATACATTACAGGATGCAGAGTTCCTGAATATTCCTGCATTAGTGCCGCTCCAATGCCAGTGGAAGAGGCATCACTACGAAGGACAAAAGTCTTATCAATCGTCGGTAGTCTTAAGATAGGATGAGATGAGAACAAATTCTTAACCTGATCCAATGAAGATTGGCATTCTTGGGACCAACGCACCATATTAGGAGAACCTTTTTTCAATAACGTTGAAAGTGGTGCCATAATGGAGGACAGATTCTCAATGAATCTTCCATAGAATTGTATCAATCCCAAGAGACTACGCACTTGCTTTTTTGTCTTCGGAACCGAGATATTTAATATCTTCGAAATGTTTTGGTCCTCTGTCTTCCAACAGACCATGACCAACTCGATGACCTAGGAAGGAAATTTCACTAAACCCAACAAAAGCTTTAGAGGGTTTAGCAGTCAAACTATGCTCACGTAGAGTAGATAGCAATTCCTTCAGACCCACATAGTGTTCTTCCCAAGTATCGCTGAAAAGACAGATGTCGTCTAAATATGCAATGACATCTGCACGATCTGATAGAATTCGTCGCATCATGCGCACGAAAGTCGCTGGGGCGTTCATAAGCCCGAAAGGCATAAAATTCCATTGAAACAGACCCCTAGGTGTCGAAAAAGCAGTGAGAGGTTTGGCGTGTTCCGTCAATGGGACTTGCCAATAACCTTTCGACAAGTCTAGTTTAGTAAAGAATTTAGCTTTAGAAAGTCTAATAAGTAGATCATCTAAATAACGGCATAGGTTCAGCATCGAACTTCGTAACTTGATTTAATTTGCGATAATCAACGCAAAGACGTATGTTATTGTCTTTCTTTCGAACAATAACTATCGACGAAGAATAAGCTGAAGTGGATGGTTCAATTATTTGTAGTTGAATCATTTCATCCAATTCTTTCTCGACTTGTGCTTGAAAATGAATAGGTATTGGGTATGGTCTTACTCTGATCGGATTACGATCAGTAAGTATGATGTCATGTTCTATGACATCTGTGTGTCCAGGAATGTCGGTAAGGACATCCTGATATGATTGTAACGTAGAGGATACTTGACGTTGTTCCTCAAAAGACAAGTTAGAAGAGACTGTAACGTCTCTCCACGATTCCGTTGAAATAAGTGGAATCGTAGGAAGAGGTAAGTTCACGTCAGAAAAAATAGTTTCCTCATCCTGTATAACGGACAGGGATGAGATGTGACCATGTTGAACTGGAGAGTCGTCCGTCGCCTGGAAAATAGGCTGTAAATAGTCTGGACGTTCAATAAACTCTGTTAACATATTTATATGGAAGGTTTTATGCCTTCCATCCACATCGACAATATAGTCGACATCAGAAATTTTCGAGACTATAGTGTATGGACCCTTCCAAGAAATGAGAAGTCTATTCTCTCTTGAGGGCAGTAAGACATATGCTTTGTCTCCAGGACAAAGTTGACGTAGGCGTCTTTTCTTATTAGCAAATCGCCTAGCTTTTTCTTTCGCAAATTCGGAAGATGAAGTTGCTAACCTGCACGATTCGATAATCTTTTCTCTAAGAGCTATAACATATTCATATGACGATTGTGTATCATCGTCAATATTATCGGAAGTTATCAAATCGTGTAACAAGGACATTGGCCCGCGCGGTTGCGCGCCAAAGACAAGTTCGAAAGGAGAAAAAACCTGTATGCTCGTTGGGAACCTCTCTATAGGCAAAGAGGACTGCAGGTAAAACCCTGTCCCAATCTTCAGGATGATCCTCCGTTATCTTGCCAAGTAAGTTCTTTAGTGTCCTGTTAAGACGTTCTACCAATCCATTGGACATTGGATGATAAATACTACTGAGAGACCTTTTAATGTCTAGCGTAGCCATTACCTGAGACATAACGTCCGAAATTAACTGAGTGCCGTGATCCGACAGTATTTCTCCGGGGAATCCCAGACGAGAAAATACGAGCCAAAGAGCATCAGCGATATCGACAGTTGATATGCTCTTCAGAGGAATAGCCTCTGGCCAACGCGTGCACATGTCCACGCAAGTGAGGATAAATTGGTGTCCTCTGGCTGACTTAATTTTGAACGGACCAATGATGTCTATAGCCATTTTCTGAAACGGCCGAATCGGAATATCTGCAGCCTGAATAGGAGCAGCATGTCTCGGACCCCTAGACTTGACCTCTTGACAAATTTTGCAAGATCGGCAATAAATTCGGATGTCTTTATTCACGAATGGCCAAAAGAATGACGCAAGGACTCTAGTTTTAGTTCTGGAAAAAAACCCATGTGTCCCGCACACTGAGAATCGTGTGCATGCCGAAGAATTAAGGCTCTCATACACTTAGGCACAAGAATTTGCGAGTGCATAGACTTGTCCGAGTGTTGTACCATTCGTACCAATATACCATTCTTCATAGTGATATACGATTTGTGATTCGTATTTTGATTGGGATCCCCTTTCTTTGCAAGAAGGAAGTATTTCTTCAAAGAAGGATCCTCTTCTTGACGTTTAACAAACGAGTCATGGGAAATCACCAAGTGCTCGTCTTGGCTATCAACTTCATTACTATTATCAGATGAAGTTGGGGGATTAAGAGCTTGAGCTCTTGTCACCACTGCATTGACCGTTTGAATGTTTTTTTCTTCCCAACTAGAAATTTGTTGCGGGGTGCATTCCTTAACCCCATGAATACGACCGATTATAAGATCCGCAATAGGATTAGGAAGAAGACATGCATGGACATCTCCTGTGAAGAAAGGAGTGTCAATCCTAATAATAGCAGTAGGATAGCTTTCCATAGTACCACCAAATGTAACACATTTGATTGTTTTTCCCGTGGCACAGCAAGGATCTATCAGAGACTCCTTAACCCCGACGGTAGTACATCCCGAATCGAAAAGTACTGAGACTAGCCTATCATTTATTAGACCTTTATGTAAGATGAGAGATCCTCTCCCATCATGCGCAACTGTAGCAGGTAGAGCAGGAAGAGGGTGACCACAACTTAGCGTAGATACAGTTGATGAGTCAAACAATGTTAAGCATTGGGGGCATTCAGTTGCTCTCCCAAAATCGAAAGCACAACCAGTGATAGCCCTAGAGTTACCACTATCATTTACTGTATTACAGGCTCCATCAAACTCTTGTTGCGCAGAGTTTGCCTGTTGGTAAGGTCTTTTTTTTGTTAAACCTAGGTCTACCTCGATTATCATTTCCCCTGTAATTATTTCGACTATCATTTCCCCTGTAATTGTTATCATATTGCCTATTGTAATCATCATTCCGGTTTGAATCCCGGTTTCTAAATTCACCATCGTCATAATCTTGACGTCGAGAATGATTACCTCGAAAATTTGAATAGTTATTATTTGGATAGCCTTTACGAAAGTGTCTCAAATTATTACCACTAAAATTACGAGAACTACCATCTTGTCTCCACTGCATAGACGAAGAACCATCATGTGTTGGATTACTCCGCTTCTGAGTGTAATTTTGATTACTTCCCCTATTCCAATTTTGTTGAGCACCCTGAAATTTTTTTCTGAAATTAGGGCCATATGGTGTTGCCGAAGCAGCTGGCAACCCTTCTTTCACTTTAGAATTGCTAACTGTAGCATGGGGATGTGCTGTGGCATACTGACAACAGTATTCCTCCATTTCTTTTAAGTTTTTAGGCTTACGCTCATGAAGGAATGCAAGAAAAGAATCATTAACAGATGACAAAACCTTATCTCGCAATAATAAGTCCATTAGACCTTCATATGTTTTCTCAATCTGAGACAACTCAACCCATCGTGTAAATGTACGACGTATCTTTGTAACAAAATCAGAGAAATCTACTCCATTTTCTGGCAACATTGTCCTAAAACGAAGACGATAGTCTTCTTGTTTTAATTGGTATTTCTTTAGTAATGCTGCCCTGACAACATCATAATTAGTCCTCTCATGTTCGTCTATTGTCATAAGAGTAGTCACTGTGTCACCTGTAAAAAATGGCATCAGTTGTTCAACATATTTTTCCTTTTTTATGTTATGCGTATCGCACAAAAATTGGAATCTATCTAGATAATCTGCTACGTCATCCTTTAAAGGATTGAAATGAGGCAATTTAATCCTACTAACAAACTCCTTTGTCGTACTCGAAGTTGTTTGCTGAGCACCCGTACTCGCCAATTTCAATTTCTCTAACTCCAAAATTGCGAGTTTTTCATCAAGTTCCATCTTCTGTTTTCTTTCCTCATGTTCCATTTTTCTAATTTCAGCCTCAGCAGCAGCTTGAAGTTTTTTTTCCTCTGCAGCAGCTTGAAGTTTTTTTTTCCCTCTGCAGCAGCTTGAAGTTTTTTGTCTTCCATTTCCATCTGGAATTTTCTTTCATCAGCTGCAGCTTGAGCTTTCCTCTCCTCAGCAGCAGCTTGAGCTTTTCTCTCCTCAGCCTCTCTTTGATACCTTCTTTCTTCAAGTTCTAATCTTCTATTCTCAGCTTCTAGCTTCTTTAGTTCAGCTTCTGCTTTCAATTTAATTTCCTCTTTTTGTTTCTTTTCTTCTGACTTTAATGCAATGGCGAATTGAGCAGATGAATATTCTTCCAATTCTTTACCAGACTTACCAAGGGTCAACCCTTGCTGGATGAAGAAATCCAATGTAGACATTCTGTCTAATGAGATCAGAAACCTGAAAAAAAATTAAATAAATTACCTTATCCCACTTCAATGGGAGACAAGTCTGAAATGCTAGACTTGTATACTCACTTCACTTTATTTTACTGTCTCAATCTTTGTAGATAACAAGTCTTTTATCAAAGAACTTGTATAAATATCTTATATAATATTATTTAACAAACTCTATATGAAGAGTCTACCTTATCAATAATATCAAAACATGACCAAGTATGTGTATGTAGACTGTGCATGACAGTAATGTAGTACAACCAAAAAAAAAAATACAAAGACAAAAATACAAAACAATACAAATGGCAACACTGTTTTAACCAAAAATGTGTAGAGAAATACACAAGAAAGGAGAGACCTACAGAATACAAACAAAACAAATCGACAATCAAAACTGAAAAACAGACAAAATATTACAAAAACAACGTTAAGTACAATTACATCACAGCTAACATCAATAGCGACCAATTGTCACTAGCAAATTTCCAAATTAAGAAAATTTGCACCTACAGACCGCTTACAGTAAGCCTCGATCAAGTGGCATATTTACCGTAAGACCCACCAACCGAAAAACCCGCAGAAAAATACACAAAACAGTAGAAGTGACATAAACATATAGCAATCAATTTCAATGTGTTGCAGAACAAGTTCAGTCACAGCTGAAACTAAAATAAATTTCTTGCTCCTTGCGAACACAGAAACGAAATGTCAAACGCGCACTGAACGTCAAATCCACTGTAACATAAAGTGGTATTCACGAACCAAAGTTACTATGACCTTCTCAAATTAGGGCTTGCACATTGAATGTTTACAATTTCACGTACTGTTTACAGACACTTGACCTCCAACAATGTAGCTTGAATACTCTGACCTAGAAAAGTCTGTTGTTGAATGAAACGTGTAACAACCCGCAGTACTGTTTACAATAGGAACCCGCCTTCTATGCAGTTATGGTCCACGTAGCAAATGCCTAGTAGTTCACTTCAGTACTTGTCTTGTTATGCTTTATGTAGCATTATAATATAAATGCTCGTACTGTTTATTTGTGTCAACCGTTGATGACCTATATCTGTCCTGTTGTAGCCAAAACTTGCAAGTGTAGAATTAGCGCTGTGTGTTACGGCTGTCCCGTGTGTAGCTTAGACCCACAGATCAGAAGTGTAATGTGTACTTGTCCTTCTTGTAACTTTCTCGACAAAACTGGAGACATCATACATGTAACAGCCAACCAGGAATGTAAATTTCTGAATCCATAAATGTCAACAATAATGTCAAATGCTCGCTCTGTTCTTTTTAAACCCACAGATCTGGTCCATCAGAAATGTAAGTTTCTAGGCCACATTGGCGACAAGAAATGTATCATAAGAGCCCACGTAACTGGTCCACCAGAAATGTAACTGTCTTTTTTTTCTTGTTGAGGTGATCACTGGCCCAAGACAGTTTACATGTTGTTAGATGTGTAGTGCGAGCGTATGATGAGTTGAGTGTGGGTGCGAATGAAGACGCGAATGTGTTTAGGCTCGTATAGATGTAGATCCTGCAACCCATACTCTCACATGCAGTAATCAAGGATGCTTTGACACTGCAGGCATGTTTCAAGACATTTATTGACGGGAACACACATAATATCAACAGGAACAGTCAGTGTAACAAGGTCATGCTGACCTGACATCGATAGGTATACATTTGGCATTCAAAAAGGTAAACATCAGAATAGACGTGCATGGTCAATAGCAAAGTTCTTCAATAATGACAGTTCGTAGCGTCGCCCTTGGCGTCTCTGACTAAACGCGTCAGATGCCTTAGTTACCTTGACACACAGGTGCAACTTGGCACTCCCTGCCAATTGCACATATCAGGCTGTAGTATAATAGCCGGAAGCACAGGCCTCGTCCTAACGTCGGCCGTGTACTTCTGTTAAATAGGTTATCATCAACCCTGCAGTAATACTTATTGTAGATAGAAGTTCCGCCAATCTGCGGCTCCCACAATATATCTTCGTCACTGGATTTCTGGACAATATAAGACTAACAGTCTTGGATGGCTACCTCGAGCACAAATATATAAGTTCTGAAATGGCGGATCCGTGAACTGCTGTTCACCCTAGGTAATCCTTTACATGTTCTGCCACCGAAAAGCGTAATAATGCATAAAGGTCGGTATTACCTGGTAAATGAATCCTCAGAACTACACAAGGAATTCTGTCGTCATCCCGACGCACAGAGATTCACTGGGGAAAACTGCCATAGCAGTTACTTCGAAGATTCTCCCCGAAAAACAATGGACTCTTGGTCCCTTCAGAAAAACAGGACCTCCCGGCTTCCCGGAAGTATATCTCACTCCCGCTTAAAAACCTTCCCATAGGCCCACGCCGAACTGTCAACCTCTGACCCTAAAGGTCAAACACAATGAATGAATAAACAAGGGAAGACAACCCCTAATCAACCTGACATCGCAGGTAAAGACACAATTATACATATGATACAAACATAAGCAAATAACTTGACAGATGACTCCGTCGAAAATGACAGCAACACTGCTGAACAGACACAATTATATTGATTATATTAGCTTATGATACAAATTATCATAAGTTGAAGATAAAAATAACTCAACTCGGAATACTTCAGTTGATAAGACCATGATTTTGACGACTCAAAATATTTAATTAATATTTTCATTCCATGAGCAGACACCAACTACATAGAAACAAAAGTCACATCACATTCATGTACGATCTGTAAGAGTTCTCATTATTTCATTACACATGTTCATCAATCTCTATCTAGAGTTATGGTTAGAGGTCAGTTCCTTTTAACGGCCAATGTCCTTTGGCATAAATTCAGAGGCTAACTAGACTTACTCCCGTCGCTAGTTTATACAATAGCCTTTTGCACTAGACTTAATTATCCTGCTAGTTTTGTAATACACTTCTTACGCTAGGCTTATGTCTACTGCTAGTCGTCTAATGTCCATTACACTAGGCTTACGCTTGCCGCTAGCTGTATAATATCTATCTATACTAGTCTTACACTATTGCTAGTACCATAATGTTCCTTTGGCATACCATGCCTGGCTAATCTGCCATAATTATGCAAACTGCGTTAGTAACAATACGACTTACGTTTTATTCACGAAATACACTGCTCAATTGGCTTCCCAGCCACACAAGTAATAAGTGGACGACGCCACACACTTTCTAAGTGGTTATACCACACAATATAAGTGGCAATGGCCACACATCTGAAACACACTGCCGTTCGGGTCAAAACCCACAAGTCGAATATATAGTGGCTATGCCACACAATCCATAGTGGCGATGCCACGCATTTCAAACACTGCCGTTGGGGCCGAAGCCCACAAGTCGAATATATAGTGGCTATGCCACACAATCCATAGTGGCGATGTTCCATGGTGCAGCAATTCGAGTCGGCCAAACTCAAATACCTGCACACATGCAACAATCATCGACATCGGTCGATGAGATATATCTCTATTCGTTTGAGGTGTTCCATGATACAGTCATTCGGATCGTCGACAAATCCAAATGCCTGTAAACATGAAACAATCCTCAACACCAATGACTACCTGGTAATGCAACCAACAAGTTTTCTCAATGTGTGTCCTTTCACCTTCAAAGTCTTCTCATCTCTTGTTCCACTGGCGCTTGTCTGGTTCTTGTCATCAGTTCTACATAGTGATCTTGTTATACAACCTTTCGTGCTATTTTTTCATTTTTACGTTTGTTCAATCAATCAACTAATCCATGTATACCCTTTAGTTCCCCAAGGAGCATAGGCCTTCAACAAACACATACCAAGTCTTCCTGTCACGTGACATCAGTTCAAGTTCTTTCCATGCTTTCCTCATCATTTTCACCTGTGTTTCCAGCTCTCTTCTCCGTGTGTTTTTTGGTCTACCTCTGCCTCTCTTTCCCTGTGGATTCCAGAACAAGGACTGCCTTGTAATGCTATCCACAGTTTTCCTCAATGTGTGTCCTATCCATCGCCTGCGTCTTCTTCTCATCTCTTGTCCGATTGGCATGTGTCCGGTTCCTGACATCAGTTCCACATTTGTGACTTTACCATACCAGCTCAATCCTTCTATACTGAAGCACATTAAAAACGCACCACCTGTATAATCCAAGAACAGAGTGTGAAATGTAAATATAAGTGTGTACAAGTTTACATATTTGGAATCTTTATTCATTTTCCTATGAATCCATGCTGGTCATTAATTTGTACATTTGATTGTTATGAATTTCATTGCATTCTGTGCAGGCAAGGGAGAAAACCAAAAATACAAAAAAATGCACGTGCGTTATCCTGCTGGAGAAGCTGCAAGTCTGGATAAATTGTGAACGCAGGAGCAACCAGTGCTTCCAGAACCTCATCTCGATATGTCACAGCATTAACATTTCCACGGAAGACGTGAAGAGGCAAGCGATGGTGAAAACTGAATCCTCCCCAAATGTGAATACTGCCACCTCGAAATCGGTTGACACAGCAATCTGCAAAGCGCTCTTCACACCGTCGCTAAATCCGCATACGTCCATCTGCAAAGGATATGTTCAATCTGTTCTCTTCTGTGAATAGGACAGCATTCCACTGCAGTCTAGTCCATCTGATATGTTGCTCTGCCCATTGCAGGCGCTGCTGACGATGTCTGTGAGTCAAGTTTGGCCCAACATAAGGTCGTCTTGCAGTAAGGCCTGTATCTCTGAGTCGTCGTATGACTGTCATTCGGGAGACTTGCCCATGTCTACCCACTATTGCTCTTGCTGTTTGACTTGCCGGGAGAGTCAATTCCTTAGGTGACTCAGCACAATATGACGATCTTGCGCAGGGGTAGTAACTCGTGGTTGGCCACTCCGAGGTCTATCCCGGGCACTGCCAGTGGTTCCGTAACGTTCATTGAGACGTACAATAGTGCTGTGGTGGCAATTCATCCTTCTGGCAATGGCCCGCGAGCTCATTCCGGTCTCCAACATACCAATGGCTCGTTGGCGGTCGTTTTCAGATAGTCGTGGCATTTCAAGCACATGTACTGGGTGTTTTGTCTCAACGGCCTTTTTATACCGAGTATACTGCCACAACGCGTACACATTTTCAGGGTCATAGCTGTTGAGAATCGTGTTGCACGTGTAACTTTCATCGTTTTCATGTAGTCTGTACACACACCCATGGGTTGAATCTTGCACTTTCCATTCCAGCAGCCATTCGCTCTCTACCGCATGGCAAACACGGGGAAAATCCATTCCCACACTTTTTTTTGCCAACTTCTCGGCATCGGTATATATAATAGTGGTGCGTTTTTAATGTGCTTCAGTATATTCTACGCGTGATTACAGCATTTTATAAAAATCTGTAGCTTTTTGGTTGTGGTTTTTGTTGTTCTCCATGTTTCAAAGTCAGTCAACAAACAGACAAGAAAATGTCCATGCAGCAAGGTAGTACAATATGTCGATATGCACCGGTTTAGCAGACAAGGAAGTATTTTTGAACTGTTGACGAACTACTGAATCACGTTAAATTTACACTTTGGTAAAGTCGGGATTTCCCTAAGTATGCTTCCAACGGCAACAGTGGTCAACAAGATAGGCCTACGTACCTAATAACTTAACACCTCGAACTACTTTTGTTTACAGGTAGAAAAAGAAGTGCGTTGTCATTCAAGGACACAGGATGTAAGTATTTTCCCCTCTCTTACAAAGTTAATTTTCTATGAAACAGTGTACTTTTACCAGTTGTTTATCAATTTCAGTGTTATTCGTGTTGGGTTAATGTTTTGCCTTACGTTGTAATAATCGATTTTTAAAAGTTGATTCATTTAAAATGTAGAGTACAGGTATTAACAAATGTTTCATTCGTAATCACAATAATCGACTGGAAATTCTTTGGCATGTTCTCTTTTTTACTGTATTTTCTATTATTGTTCCCTGTCTGCTGTTTACATTAGGCCTACATTACCATTAGAAACAGCATCTAAACGTTTAAATTCCGTCTTTGTATTCCTCTGATCTCTGTGGGCTTTATGTGAAGTTGCCGTGGGCTGCGTAAGGGAGCAAACTCAATCGTTTCTTAATGTCTCTTGATTTGAGTTGCCTCCTCTACTCGTTCTTTGCTCTGTTCCATATTTTTAAGAGCTTCGTCTTTGCTCCATGTCCATTTTACAAGTACTATTTGTTGCCTTACTGACCTGTCTACCTACAATTGTTCTATCTACCTGCCCACTTATCTGTCTACCACCTAACAAAATAAATCTATCATATCTATCTATCTATCTATCTATCTATCTATCTATCTATCTATCTATCTATCTATCTATCTATCTATCTATCTACGTTTCTAATTATGTCTAACTTACTGTATGAATGGTTTAGATTGTGTTTGTTTGTATGTTTGTTTGTTTTTTTTTTTACAATTGTTCTATCTACTTGCCCACTTATCTGTCTACTACCCAACAAAATAAATCTATATCTATCTATCTATCTATCTATCTATCTATCTATCTATCTATCTATCTATCTATCTATCTATCTATCTATCTATCTATCTATCTATCTATCTATCTGCCTGCCTGCCTGCCTGCCTGCCTGCCTATATCTATCTATCTATCTATCTATCTATCTATCTATCTATCTATCTATCTATCTATCTATCTATCTATCTATCTATCTATCTATCTATCTGTATTGTTCAAAAAAGAAACGCATAGCTACTGAAGGCACACACATAGACATAATTTTGACATTCAATAACTTTTTTAAATTTAATGAGTTAATTGTTCAAATTGCACACAAGAATACCTTAGGGTTCAACCAATCAATTAACAGTTGTTTTGCATCTGGGTCACGAGAGTTTTTTGGCGTACGGGCTTTCCCGTTAGTATGGTGTGTGGCCTCCTCTTGCATCGATCAGCGACTGGCATCTCCTGGGCATGGATGCGATCAGATGTCTGATGTGGGCCTGTGGGATGGCTGCCCACTCTTCCTGGAGTGCCTGGAACAGATCACGACGATTGGCTGGAGCAACGTCTCGGCGACACACACGTCTAGGCAGCTCATCCCACAGGTGCTCAATCGGACTCATGTCTGGAGACAGGGATGGCCAGTGAAGGGTGAGAATGTTGTTGGCAGTCAGAAACTGTGTGGTCAACCGTGCACAATGGGGTCTGGCGTTGTCCTGTTGAAACACAGACCTTTAGGCAGCCAAAAGTGGAAGCACATGGGGTCGAAGAATTTCATTGACGTATCGTTGCGCATTCAAGCCTCCTTCAATGTGCACCAATTGACTCCTTCCATTGTAACTGATCATTCCCCACATCATTGCACCTCCACCACCGTGCGGCGGAGCTTCATCAACGCAATTTTTGGCAAAACGTTCATTTCGCCTACGGTAGACCCTACTCAGTCTATCATGACGCTGCAACAAAAAGAAAGATTCGTCACTAAACCAGACACGTCTCCATTGATTGTCAGCTGCCCAGGGACGATGCTGGTTGGCCCAAAGAAGTCGATTTTGGCGATGGCGGCGCGTAAGGACAGGTCCTCGGTGAGGTCGATGTGCCCAAAGTCCAGCGTCATGCAGTCTATTCCGGACAGTTTGATCAGACACATGACGTCCTGAAGGCAATGACTGGGCAGTTGAGGAAGCTGTTGTAAACCTGTCTCTGAGGTGACGAAGCCGAATAAAGCGATCCTCCGCTGCTGTTGTCACTCTGGGTCGTCCACTGCGATGCCGGTCTTCAACTGAGCTAGTGGCTTGGAACCGGTGCCAAAATCGACTGATGGTACTCTGATGCACGTTTAGATGCCTGGCAACCTGACTTTGACTTTCGCCTGCATGCAGTCGGCCAATAGAAATGTTCCTTACATTTATCGATAGAGACGCCATAAATGTCTGCTTGAAAATGAACTGAATTCTTTTTGTGTAGCGTTATGCTTTTATAGGGTTTCAGTTGCGAAGTCAGTGAATAGTGTTGACCCCAAATTTTGTTGCTTTCACGTGCGCGCAACATGAGCTGTGGTCAAAAATTGCGTCATAAACACTTTTGACCACTGCGTTGTAATCATTACAAAAACGAACGCAATTCAGGTCAACACGTGCATTTGACACTGTAAAGAACATTTGAGGCTGGTTTTTATATACCCTAGCACCACATTTTACTTACAAACTCATAAAAACGCGCCCTCGGATAGCTATGCGTTTCTTTTTTTGAACAGTATATCTATCTACCTACCTATCTGTTTATCTATCTATCTATCTATCTATCTATCTATCTATCTATCTATCTATCTATCTATCTATCTATCTATCTGTCTATCCAGCCACAGTACCATCTATATGTCTGTATGTCATTATATCTGTTTCTAGTACTAATTAGCACTCGCTCTCATTCACTGCCAGAGTATTAAAGGAAAGGAAATAATTAGAGGAGGACTTAGGCAAGCAGTGGGTCACATAATAAATGGTTCTTAATAACTAATACAATGTAACTTTTGCATTAGTAAGCTTGTGTTTTTCTTCTTCTTCTTCTTCTTCGTACACTCTCAGACGTCAAATTGAATATGTTCAAAGAAAGCAGTGGTCAACTTGAGGCAATTTCTATTTCCATAGAGATTTTCCACGAATGGCAATGGTGACGTCCATATGTGCCTGCTGTGTTCCTCATATGTTGGGCATCTTTGAAGCTGTCATTTTATCGGTGCCACAGTTACACTCATCGCCCATCTTTAGCTTGTTGAATAGTGTGAGTGTGTCAAAAGAGTTGTAGTACAGTGGATCCAATCTTATTGCAACATCCCCGGCAATGAAGAGGCTAACAGATTGGCAAAGGAAAGGGGAAGACTACCTTAGCATGATGCAAGTATAACTTTCGAAGAGGCAATGAGTTTTATCGGAAGCAGATACAGGAATAAATGGGAAGCAGAGCTTCCAGGTCACCACAATAATGATGCATATTATCAGCTCTGAAGAAGAGCAGAAGTAGTAATCTTTAGACTCCGCACGGGTCACAACAGATTGGGATACCACATATTCAACAAGCTTGTGTATTTGATTTGGTATTGTTAGGTGCGTAGTGACTCTGTTATCACAGTTTATATTATAACTTAAAACAGATCCTGTACAGATTCGCCGTCTTGGTCTATATTTCTGCCAACATTATAAATAATTCTACATCCTGTAGTGGTGCTTTTTTAAGTGCAATCTTGTTATCGCCTCCTGCATTTATTCTTATTACCCTTTTCTACTCGTGCATTTTCGGACCAACTTGCCGTAACTTTTCGTCAAATAGGTTCACTTTTGTCTTGCATCTGATTACATTTCTGGGACAGAAGAGTCAAATCGCCGAGCAATTCTAGATCGTCAAACTGTTTAGTCATAGTCCATCAGATTCCATTTCTGTTAGCTGGGGTCGATGTTTTGTCAACCCAGTCTATATATAACTAATGTTGTTGTTTTCGATCCAGCGGCGCTTGGGCTTAAGCCCTTCGGCCCAATAACATGTAGCAATTTCATTTTCATGGCATTGTGAAGCTGGGGTTCCTGTGGACTTTCATTCCCACCTGGTCAGAAGCCAGACGCCTGTGCCATCTCAGCTCCTTCCCATCCACAGAGGGTTGGTCTATAACTAATAAGAAGATTGATGGTGATAAGAGGCATTCCTGTCGCACTCCAGTTCTTATTCCAAACGGTTCTGGTAAGATATAGTAAACCGCGACTCAGTTACTGGGCTCTGAAATCGAAACCCGTTAGCGCTGGTTTTACGCGGCAAACGTGCCTAGTTCGATTCACGGTATTGACACGCGCCAATCTACCCAGGTGTAAATGGGGACCTGACGTTGCTGTTGAGTTACATAGGGAAAAGAGGTGAGGAACTTAACTGGTCACTCCCACCTCTCGATGCTGGACCTCGTAAAGTTAAGTCTATAACATTTCACTTCCCTTCGGCAGTATCTGCTGTGGAATTACCTTTAATTTTATAATGATAGCTAGTAATTAAGCAGCTTAGACAGCGCAGATTACGCTGGCTTGGCCATATTAGCCGCGTGGAAGATGGTCACATCTCTAAAGATATCTTCTATTGACAGCTGGCAGATGACAAAAGAACAGTTGAGCAACCGCAGCTGAGGTTCAAAGATGTGTGCAAGAGAGACATGAAGGCTCTGGACATAAATCCAGCATCCCGGAGGGATAGAGCTGCCGATCGCACTAAGTAGCGATGTTTCCCACGGCGCCACCTCAGATTGGGCGAAAAGAAGCTCTCACAACAAGCAGAAGAGAAAACAACACGCCGAAATGAACACCGGGAAGAAGAGCAGCTGAGGGCTGTCACCTCAGGGGTGCATTCCCGTAGTCAGTTATGACTGAAAGGGGGCTACTACTATAATAATGGAAGGCAGCGGAAATGAATTAACTGAATACAGGAAAAATGTCACCGACTACAGTATATGAGGCCTAAACGGTACTGCATAGTTATGTGCCATCATTCTTTTATTGTTTTTTTATTTGACAAATTACTTCATCGTTAGAATGTATGCTAGCTAGCTCAAGGGGTCACCCACAACAATGGGTCATTCTCCTGAAGTTATCTCCTCTAGATTTTTATAGGTAGCTTGACGGGTTCTTCAGGAAGTCGACAAGAAAATCCTTTATATTCTTTGTATTTTTTTTCTCATTTAAATCCAAATCTATACTATATCAGCCGATCTTGTACCGATAGATATATTTTTTTAATGGATCGTCTACCATTTCTGGTTCCTTTTGTTATGAAATTATAGGTATGTGCTGCAGTTTCAACTGGGGAAATCGCTATACTTTCATGTTGAGGAAAATAGCCCAAGGTGGGGGCGGGCTCGTTAATACGGCACGAACTCCGTTTACCGATTCAGCACTTTGATTTGAGATGTTAGGGAAAACTAAAAACAAACAAACAAATAAACAAAGAAAGGCGTGCCTTCTTGTGAGCAAGGAAAAAACTAACCTGAAGGGGACGAAAGAGAAAGCCTTAATCGTGAAATGCAACTTATCTTCTTACTGTAAAGTGCAGGTCAAGTGTCATATCCGGGATCGCTCCGTTTGTTTCAGGTCGGGCATAACTTGGTCCAAGCGTGAACTGTGAAGATATAGTATAACTTCCGCGTACATAAATAAACACTTAAAGCACGTGCCCACGCAAACACACAAACACACACATGCGCAGACGCACACCTATGCAAAAACTACATGCATGCGTTATGCTTTCCTAATATTTATGTTCAGAACTGCGCTGTGCCGCAAGATGTGGGTTAATGGGTGTTGAATTTCAAGTTTGTTTTTATTTCCTTAGCCCGTAAGCGTTCTTGACATGGGTTAAGTGTTTTCTTTATCGTCCATTTGTTTGTTTGTTTTTTTTTTTTGCACTTACCATCATGTACTACCTCGCAGATTAAGGCTGTTTTCAGATACGAGCAGTTGTGTTGCGTTTTTTTAAGTAGGTAATAATTCCCTTGACACTATATCTGTTATCACAGTTCATACGCTTACAAACCACTCACGCATTTTATATATATGATGTGATTTCTGCTTATCAAAAATATATCTCGGTCTCATGTCTCTGTGCACTCCAATGTCTTTCCCCGAGGTTTTGTATAAGATCATTATATTATATTATATTATATTGTATTGTATTGTATTGTATTGTATTGTATTACATTTAACCCCCGCAGACTTCAATCCAAAACCAAGGTGCAAACTGATATGATCCGCGAATTCCTGTTTGCCGACGATTGCGCTCTGAAAAGTAGCTTCGAGCAGAAAATGCAGGAAGGTATGGACCGTTTCTCTGCTGCATGCGACAGTTTCGGGCTAACCATCAATGTCAAGAAAACTGAGATTATGTACCAACAAGCCCTAGGTAAACCGTACAAGGAGCCAACGATTACAATGGGGAAAGGGGGGGGGGGGAACAGAGACTGGTGGCTGTGGATAAGTTCACGTACCTGGGAAGCACGCTATCAAGACTAGCCAATATTGACGACGAGGTGGCTAATAGAATAGCAAAGGCCAGTATTGCGTTTGGAAGACTAGGATCGTCAGTGTGGAAACGTAGAAGTATTAGCGTCAAGACCAAACTGAAGATGTACCGTGCCGTCGTCCTCCCCACCCTCCTCTACGCCAGTGTCGTGGATTTTTGATAAATAATTATGATCGATTCTGGTCCCGTCTGAATAGAACTAGAACAGGTGGTGCCTCTGTGAGAGATAAGGTAAAGAAATAGATTTTCACGAGTGAAATAGTGAGAGGTAGAGTCTGTCCCTGGATTGTGAAGATACTCTTGTCCAGCCTATAATTTACGACTGAGATTTGTTGATCAGACAGTATACCTCTCTATACGAGTATATTAACATACACACTATAACCACTCACATACACACACACACACAGATAAGTGACGACAATTAGACGCACAAACGTGAAACTATATTAATGGAGTAGGGATATTGGGACGAGCTGACCGACACAGGTAATTAAGTTTTATGTTAAGTTTATTTATCATAAAGAAAAGAACTTCACAACATTTAATATCAAATATCAAAGTATAAAATCATATGTTACAGAATTAATAAAGAAATAGACACATAAGTGCAATCCCCTCTGTTGAGATCCCACAAGAAGAAGTTAATTAACCCCCAAAAGGTCAAAAGATTAGCACAATGGTATAGGATTTGAATATACTGTCAAGAACAGAGTTTTTAATTAATCTATTCTGAAATGAACAGCATTAGAGAACATAAGAAGAAAAAAAACGAAGTGAGTACATTGATTATACAATATAAGAATTATTCATTCCTGCTTTCTCTCGCTCTGACAAACATTTGGCCACATTTTCAATCTCGCTTACCTAATTATTGATTTACAACGTCTGGAACAGAACTCCTTGGTACATATATTTTACATAAGAATGTTTTTTCTTGTATTGGTTGGATTAGACTTAGACCCTTTTCTCAGATTAAGGTGCAGGCCGCTGGTAGGTTTTGTGTTGTGACCCGTACTAATTTATAGAAAGAAAAATACAACATTAACCACAATCTCAATTCTACCCTAACCCGCGTAAAAGTATAATTTATTTATCCACTCGGTTATTAACTTTGATTAGAAAACACAAGTGTATATCTTGTCTTATCGTTCTTATTAACCCGTGAAATAAATTCTAGTCATTTACAAAATAATTCACTATGAATTAGAAATAAATATATATTTCGTCATTACTCATAATGAATAGTGCTTTTTACTAGTCAATTAAATTATCTCTTTTTCTGGATGGTAGCGAGTAATTAAATTTACGTTACAGCCAGAAAAATTAGCTATATGTTATTTAATTTTCTAGCCAATTAACACCAAAAATCCTAGTAATATATAATGACGGACTTTAACCATTAAATCACTCAACACAGAAAAATCTTAGTGAAATCAAATGACGGACTTAACAATTAAATCACTCGAACTTCTAGTATAATATTTACCGCAACACAGAAATTTAAAACGATCTCCAATCGAAAAACTGAGTAATTCCAATGGTACAATGGATCTAGAAATCGAAGCTAGATGTTCTGAAAAATTCTGTGGGTACTAGATAATGGATTTTAAAGGCTGGGATATATATATATATATATATATATATATATATATATATATATATATATATATATATATATATATATATATATATATATATATATATATATATATATATATATATATATATATATATATATTGATTGGAGGCCGACCTCTGTGCAACCTACGTTTTGCTGATGATATTGATCTGATAGCTGGATCAGAATCAGAACTTCAAGACCTTACCTCTAGACTGGAGAAAGTAACAAGAACGTATGGGATGGAAATTAATATAGAAAAAAGCAAGATATTGGTGAATAGCCATAAGAAACATGTTCCGACCAACATTACGTTAAATGGGCAAAGTTAACACCTTTAAATATCTCGGGTCCACTATATGTAGTGATGGAAGATCAAGTAAAGAAATCAAGACAAGACTTGAGATGGCCTCAGCTGCCATGACAAGGTTGAATGTGATCTGGAAAAGTAACATCAGTTTTCCTGTGAAGATCAAATTATACAAATCACTTGTATTATCTATTCTCTTGTATGGGTGTGAGAGCTGGACACTCACTGCAGATACGGAGCGAAGGATTCAGGCTTTCGAGCATAAATGTTATAGAAGAATTTTGCGCATTTGCTATAAAGAGCACAAAACAAATGTCTATGTTAGAGAATGGGCAGGACACGGTTTTTCCACACTTGTACGCATTGCTGAGGATAGAGAGCAGTGGAGGACCCTGTCTGCTGATGCTTCCACCATGGCACCCCTACGACCCATGACGGGTTACGGGCTGAGATGAGATGAGATCTAGTACCCACAGAATTTTTCAGAACATCTAGCTTCGATTTCTAGATCCATTGTACCATTGGAATTACTCAGTTTTTCTATTGGAGATCGTTTTAAATTTCTGTGTTGCGGTAAATATTATACTAGGAGTTCGAGTGATTTAATTGTTAAGTCCGACATTTGATTTCACTAAGATTTTTCTGTGTTGAGTGATTTAATGGTTAAAATCCGTCATTATATATTATTAGGATTTTTGGTGTTAATTGGCTAGACAATTAAATAACATATAGCTAATTGTTCTGGCTGTAACGTAAATTTAATTACTCGCTACCATCCAGAAAAAGAGATAATTTAATTGACTAGTGAAAAGTACTATTCATTATGAGTAATGACGAAATATATATTCTTCTTCTTTCGTTCGCTTGAAATATATTCTCAATATCTGCAATGTTGTTTTTCTAGTCTATATATGTAGTCTATATATTTTCTAGTATATATTTATAGGAAATAGATAAAAAAATCGCTAACCAGTGTCAGATTTCGCGTCATGCTCGTATTCTTGGGGAAATATGCAGTCGAATTTTTAATGAAAGTCAAATTTTACACTTATGCCGACGCAGACGTGGTTCCGCGAGCAAATCGTCTCTTTGATCTCCCTCGTTCTATAGCTTAATTACATTCACGAACAAACGGGTGTGGGGGGGGGGTGTAACTGTGATTATCTCCCATTTCCTCAGATTAATTCCCACTGAGAAAGTGCACTCATGAATTATCGCTCTTGGTTCTACAAATATACGACCTGTCCCCTCTCTCTCTACACGTGAAACAGTCTGGCCTGTCAATATACAACGGTTGTCCAATCGTTCGCGTTATAATTCAGTAAACGGCTCTGGACTCGCTAATGGGTCTGATTATAAACATTCCTAGCGTCTGTAAGACAATAGAGAAAGAAAATAGGCGTGGCTAAAGTATGGGTTCGACAAACATCGAAGCACATGCCTTCTGCTTTAACAAAACATGAATATTAATAAGCAAGCAAGGTGGAAACCAGTTGGAAGCAAAACGTGTTGATATATGTAATACATTTACATAACTCTGTCACAGCTAGTGAGAGTTGGACCGTTTACACTAGACATGCTCGAAAATTAAATCACTTCCATACAACCTGCCTGCGTCACGTGCTAAACATTCGATGGCAGCATAAGATCCCAGATACCGAGGTTCTATTAAGAGCAAATATGCCGAGTGTCAATACACTGATTCAGAAAGCGCAGTTACGATGGACCGGACATCTGGTTCGCATGTCAATTGAACGCCTCCCAAAGAAGCTGCTGTATGGTGAGTTGAGGGAGGGAAAGCGTACAAGAGGACGACCAAAGAAGCGCTTCAAAGACAGCCTGAGGGAGTCACTGAAGAGCTGCCAGATTAATACAACCACCTGGGAGCAACTGGCACAGGTGAGGCGCTATCAAAACGGGTGTCGCAGTCAGCGAGGCCAACTGTGGCCTAGAATCACGTGCAGCTCGAAATTCAAGCGTGGGTGTCGCGAGAGGTTCAGATGTTATTGAAAATAATAAGATATATTGGACATACAGGTGTATCAGATGATACTATGATAGTGCCAGATAAGAGTCTGGTCTTATCAGTAATACCCCCTTCACTTAAAAAAAGTAAGGGTGTATAGACAACAAAGGTAGGGTCAAGCTGTGTAAGTTCCCAGAGAAGATGGTGATGTAGTACTCTGAGTCCCTATCTGCTACCTCTCCTGATCCACCTCTGTGATTATGGTAGTTAATATTGTTTCTAACTCTGCTAGGGGAAATTAATTAATTAAAATTTACCAACATTGAATAAAAATTTAACTTAAAGAATTTAAGTAAGTCTGCTGGTAAATATTTACAATTTATTTATACATTTACTCTTTTTTGCTTGAAAAGGTTTAAAATCAAATATTTTACAAAAGTAAATAAATAAGAACAGTTCAACAAACGTCTTTCACTTGTGTAAAGATGTCTATCATTTTGTAGACATTCTAGCTTGTTTGATCTTTCACTGAAGAATTATTAGTGTTATTACAATCTAATTGAAGCTCTATACTGTTCCGTTCATCACGAACTGGATGCTTTTATTTTGGTGATCAGGAATAAGCTACACAGTTGCCTTGTGAGCAACTTAACTGAGTCACTGCAGATGGCTCCCTCTGATGCTGGAGAGAATCTTCAGATAAAAACCTTCCAACTGTTGCACACGATATAACTGGCCCTCTACCATAGACTGGCACTGCATTCGTTGTACCTTCAGCAAAAGAAGCCTCTTCTTATTTGTTGTAGGCTTTAGGTTAAAGGATTAAACCTGAAAAGAAGACAAACGCAATCCCTGTATTTGCCTATCCATATCCCTCTATGACACAGAAGGGGACGATAGACAGTTTCAGACTAGCGTGCTAGTGTGGTAAAGTGGGATGATATAAATATTTATAGGGGACTTAGTGTACTGACTGAGATCAGCTGTGAAGGTATCTGTATCTAATAAGTGTGGTGTATTACAGATGACCTTACTTTGCTACCACATTTATACCTCAGTCAGACTTATTCTGGGATATTGTGATGACTACATTGAATGTCTAGGGTTATGATAGTGATGAAGTGTATGTTCACAACAACCAACAGACAGATAAACAATTTAATTTAATCCACAATACTTTACAACACTGTGACACTCACATACATAGAACACTCTATAAGACTATCTTAATAAGTCAAGTGTAACTTTTAAAAATATGTATTAATTCCTGTCAATAATAGATATCCTGATTCAACTACAAAGTGAACCAGGAATCACAATCAATTGAAATCACAAGTTGTATGTACACAATTTATAGATAGGATCTTTGTATTGACATATATTATTATTACAATATGTGTGTAAGTAGTGATGTAGTACTATGAGGTAATACTGGCTATTCAAGCTATGTTGTTGTTTGTCATCATGACTTCAAGTGTTTGTTTCTGGTGGAAATAATATTGGAAAGGTTCACAGTTTCTCTTTTTATTTGAAACAAATAAATGTCCCTCTTTGATTTAAGGTAAAGTCACTTTTAGAGAGGGGGGGGGGGGGGGTAAAAACAAGATTGGGCTGCTCTGGCCAGCGTAATCTTAACTTCTGTGGGGGGGGCAGGAAACAGTCCCCTCTCCCCGCTTGCTCCACAGTTTTCTTGAGAAACAACCCTGGTCGATATCTTGACCAAGGAGTATGCTTATCAGCCTCTGGATTCAGCAAAACTCAGACCAGGTGCTGCTTTAATACGTTAGTACCACGGTCCCTGAAACAAGAAGGTTGTACCTCCTACTTCAGAACTAATTTATAATCTATTTCCACACTGAAGCACAATACATAACAAACACTGAGTTCAGCGCTGTAGACCAACTGCTAGCTTCTCATGAACAATATACAACAGTATTCCTCTCCCTAATGGTTACAACGCCTCTGCAATTCCAGCATTAATTCCTTCTATTCAATAAGATAGGTGTCATAGTACTATTTGGCAATCCCATGCAGTTATACTCCTTTCCGACAAGTTTTTCTCATGGTAGAGCAATATCTAGGCTTTGCCTCATGTTTGTTACTGAACCACACACATACAGACATAAATTTATCAAGTCACATCCAATTTTCATCTAAAAGATATCAAATATGTCTAGCTTACCCTAATTCACGGAAATATTAAACAAATACGTTGACTGGCGATGAGTTATGGCACAATTCCGATCTGCCTCTGTCCCAGGCTTTTATTAGAAAAATATGAGCTGGATCTCACCGCACTTGCTTTTACAAATTGGATTTTCAAAAAGTGGCACTGAACAGACGCTCCTAATTGACTATATGAAATGGTCTAGCCAATGAGACCATGTTTACAAAAGCTTTTGAAAAAAAGTACCCTTCCTATCGTTGCCATTAACAACCAAAAATAGTATTTGCCATCGACTAATCATGTTTCGCCTTACATATTATTCTAGCCAATCAAATCGGATTTAACGTGGTGGCCTAATTTCCTCTAAAGCAGTGTCCAAACACGCCATTATGAGCAAATATGATCCTGTGTTGTCAGACAACACCTGTATAGTAGTTTGGCTATAATTTGTTAATTATTGGACTATTTGCTTAACACCTAACATATTCTTTGACAGCAAGTCCTAAGGCACCCAAATATATAAGTTTAATGGAGCCAAGTGGCTTCGTTCAAAATATGTATTTTCTTCTAGGATAGTCGTGCTGTTACCACCTCCTCACTTCCATACTATGGGGTGTCTTCTGTACTGTCAGGCTAATGTCAGGATTTCAGACGTAAAACAGTATTGTGTCATGTTTCCTAATAAGCATTAACCATGTTTTTTAAAACCTTACCTCGTATTGGTAGTGTTTTTTTTTATTTTTTTTTATTACTGTTTATTTGAAAAAAATTAGTGCTTCATGCCTTTCGCGTTGGGGGTGGCATTAATTTTCAATCGCGAGACGACGTTGGTAGTATTGCATGCGTTCCTCCGTACATCTCTCTCTCTCTCTAAGTCCGTCTGTCTTTTAGTTTACGTAGTGCATAAATGACATTAATGGAATATTAAATCTAGGTCATTACGCAGCGTGTTTATCTCAAGGTTTTCTAAGAAACACAGTACCAGTTTCATTTTTTTTAAACGCGTGTAGTTGATGCAGTAGGCTTTTCTAGTAAACGTGAAAGCGTTACAATTATGCAGACGAAGTAGAAAAAGGGGTTTTTCTTGTTTAGCTAGCATGACGTTCTATAATACAGGCGTACGCTATTGTGACCGCACTGTTCTTCTTTTACCATTCTTCTTTCCTTGTATTGAATTAATTCGTTAGGCTTTACATTTACTTTTTAATTTAGATATGTGGATTTAGAATGTTTCACGACAGCTAGCAGATGCACAAGGTATAGTATAGTAGCAACAATAATTTTAGTTCAATGTGATCATAATTTTCTTCTACATTCTTAATTATCATTCGTTTCCCATGATTCGCCTCCATACAATAATTTGGTCGTGAATAAAACCACTAAGTAATATGTCAAACTATACCATAATTCAATCCCTTTCCTCCTTCCTTATGTTCCTGGTAGGTGTCTCATTCCATTCAAGAAATACTTCTATAAATACAGTTCCAAACTCACAGACACACTTGGCCATCATTCTCAATATTTTGAATATTTTCGAAGGCGGACTTTGCCTCTAAAATCACACATGAGCCTGTAAGTTTCACCAGTACACACTGTCCATTCCTAACACATCTATACACTTCTTATCGCACAGCTGGATTAATCAATACAATTACATATAAATATATACATATTTATACCATAATAGATTCGTTTATTACCCTCAGGCACACAATTTGACGAAAGCCCTTAATGGTTGATTAAGGTCTGCTTACATGTTCAGAAGGCAAACACTTGCATTAACATATGCTCTTCTTTTTTCCGCTCTCTGTATATTCAAATAATAGTGACTGACCCGATTTTGTTGGGCACGTCTATTTATAATGTGACCTCGGCCGTACGAGATGGGAACCCCGAAGAATGTAAGCACGATCAGAAAATTTGGGTAAATTTTTGCCTAGCGTTCAATTCAGGAAAACTACTTTTTTAATTATCTCCGTTATTCCTGATGCGATTTTATTCATCCAAAGCTTAAATTATACCCGGAATTAGGCTTTATATATCTATGTAATAATCTTTTGATTTCCTAATTGCATTTTATGTTATGCATACTTTAAACAGCTAAATTAAGGACAACCTGAAGCTTCGAATGCATTCAACCCAAGATTTCTCCCGTCATATATTATTATTAGTAAAAGTATTATTACTTACGGGTAGAGTAACATCCCTAATATTGTTTTGGTAACCTCTTGCAAGTGGTACGTCTTCCATAATGTTGTAGTAAAATTCCGAAGTTAATCAGGTTACACAGATTGGGCCTTGCCATCTTTATTTTCCCAGCGGTAGTAAACACAAGACCAAGAAAGCGTTTTCATTGGTTAGTGTATCATATCGTTCTACAATGTATGGCGCGCGGTATGGTCAGAGTTATTTAGAATTCGTGATGTGAGACAGACGTCATTTCACGACAGTGGGTGTGTAGCAATTATTGTCTTCGGGCCTTGTATGTCGGTCATGCAACAGAACTTTTCTTGCCCGCATTGGCTTGATCAGCCATATGCGCACCCACTCAACCTCTGAGAACGTACTGTATTACGAGAGATGTCGATGGTCCTCATCGATTACGATGGACAAATCATCATTATCTTACATTATATTATATTATAATTATATTATATTGTATTGAATTAAATTATACTAGCAATAACTCGTCAAAATTGGCTGGTTTTTAATTGCAGCCATCTTATCATTTTGATCCATAATAATAAGTCTGCAATACTTTAAATTAAAATTGTGCCTAATCCTCAACTTCCTTTTATTATTAGAGTCGACGCCTGGGCCCGCTGATCAGTCTCGATCGTGAAATGGGCGCCTATTAAATATCGTTGAAGTTTGGTTACGCCTCATATGATTGCAAGCAATTCATTCACAAGAATGGGATACTTTGTTTCCGTAGGTGTAAGTTGTCGACTAATATGAGGATTAGGCAATCTCAAAATAGATGCCTTAGAAAAAATACACTTTAATGTAGTTTAAGGTATCAGAACAACAATCAAAAACTAACATTTTAAGGTTATTTTTAAGAAAATGATGAGTTAAATCCGTTATCCGGATGAAAATGGACAGAAGAGTATCTTGATTGTCTGTTGATTTAATCTGCATTTCCGCATCTTCCTGTCTCCAGTTCGTGTACTATTTATCATCGTGTTGTTGGCTTCTTTCCACAATCAAACTGTTCATGCACACCTTCATTTGCGCACTTTTCTATTTTCGAGAGTACATTAAATTTCAACCACAGCTAAGGGGGAGCAACTGTTGTTGAAAGTTAGACAATAATTGTATTGTTTCCCTTATACGTGACTGACAGACCGACGTACTTACGGTGGGTATTATGGTATTGAATTATATTATATTATATGTTATGTTATATTATAATAGTATATTAAATTACATTATATTCACCGATGTTTCAACTTTCTCAGCATGTCACCTGTCCTCTTCCATTGTTTTCCTTCAGTGTATAGATCAGCTGTTTACGGAGCATAAGCCTTCAACAGAATGTATGTCAAACTTGCCTGTTCTGTGCCATCAGTTAAAGGTCTTTTCATATCTTCCTTCTTTTTTTCTGGATATGTCTGACTCCATTTTCTATGTGTTTGTCGGTCTCTTTCTACCTCTTTTACCCTGGGGATTGCAGAATAAATACTGCCTTGTAATGCTATGAACAATTTTTTTTCAGTGTTTGTCCTACTTACTGTCACCTTCTATTCTTCTCACCTTTTGTTCAGCTGCCACTTGTTTGGTTCTTGTCACCAGTCCAACATTAGTGATCTTGTCACCAATTCCAGATTAGGGATCTTGTCATCAAATCCACATTATTGATCTTTTCATCAGTTCTACATTAGTGATCTTGTCATCAGTTCCACATTATTGATCTTTTCGTCAGTTCCACGTTATTGATCTTTTCACCAGTTCCACATTAATGATCTTGTCATCAGTTCCACATTAGTGATCTTGTCATCATTTCCACATCAGTCATCTTGTCATCAGTTCCACATTAGTGATCTTGTTATCAGTTCTACATTAGTAATCTTGTCATTAGTTCCCCATTAGTGACCTTGTACTTGTCTGGCTCTCGTCGCCAGTACCACAATAGTGATCTTGTCATAAGTTCCACATTAGTGATCTTGTCACCAGTTTCACATTCGTGATCTTTTCATCAGTTCCACATTATTGATCTTTTCATCAATTCCACATTAGTGATTTTGTCATCAGTCTCGCTCTCGAACTGACCAGACGTGTGTGGATCGTGTCTCACATTTAGAATTTTTGACTCAGTCATTTCAAGTTATACTTCAAGGATTTTTGTATATCGGTGTATTCCTTTTTGGATTGTGAATTTTGTGAACAATGACATTGTGATGATTTAACAGATGGTATTTGAAAAATACTAGGAATTTATTAACTATTCATTTCCTTTTGGTAACTACAAATGCCTTCTACAATGCTTTTAACAATGACCACGTGCCTCATTACTGACCGCTGTAAAAGAAGGGAAGGTCAGTCAGTGTATCTTTTTGGCTACCAACCCCTCGCTAACAGATAAGGTTCCCAGCGGAAGATGTATTTCAATGGTACTTAAACCCAGGGGACATGTAAGCATGTCACACTTAGAGATCGGCCACGGATCGCAGGTAAAAAAAGGCCCTAGGGACGGCAGATTGCGCCCAACTACGATAAAAGATTACCCACTAGTCAGAGAAAGAGCTCTTCGCGTTAAACTGAAGGGATGTTACAAAGAGTCGGATTTAACCTTCAAAATAGCAAATGACGGTAAATGTGCCACTGTCCTATTCCACAACACATATCAGTTCGAGGCATTTCGCACAGCGTGTACCAAACACTACCAGCCTGATCATGTTGAGACGAGAGCGGATAAACAAGGTGCCTTTGTAGAAGATTTAATCACAACACCACCACTAACTGTGCACCTTTACCATACCAAAAATAAAGTGATGGCTCAAGTAACTGCCACTGTTATTGAATCATGGCTGGAAACGGATTTCACTAGTTTAAATGAGTCTGCACAAAACATAATTTCTACCACAAATTTTGACTCTGCAATATGTTTTCCCCAGATCGCAATAGACATCACATCATTGTCACGTGCGTGTAGGTTTTTTAGAAATATTTGTCGAGTTTGACAATTCGAGTGAAATCGACAAAGTAAGTGAACTGTCAGATTTATAGAGAAGACACATATAATGTGTGAAAATAGGGTAACTATATGACAACCTGGAAGGAGGGCTATTACAGCTATCTCTCTTGCCAAGTCCACACTCGCTTATAGTCTTACGAATCACCCGCTCTCTCGTCTTTCTCACATACAGGTAGAGAGTTTAATAAGAGTTAAATATGTATGGATAAAGGTCACGAACAGCGCATTTACAAAAGGTTAAACTTTATTAAATTCTTGAAAGTAGAATATATATATATATATATATATATATATATATATATATATATATATATATATATATATATATATATATATATATACACATCAAGTATAACAGCACACCAACAAAAGTAAAATCACAATAAGTTAACAATTACAGAAATACATCAAGGGAACAAAACTAACTTTTCTGCCCCGATCCATAAACTAAACCCAGAGATAAATCCTTCGGCTGTATGTGTACGATACAACGCTATCACTGTCTCTATCCAGACTTGAAGAGTATACTAAATCCACTGATGGAAGAGCAAACGCTATCCTTGCGTAGTTTTTACACATTACTAACACGATAAGCTGTAGGTTTATCTCTAGTCTTTCCACTGACCGCGAATACGGGCTGGGGTTTTGACTGACCAGAGGTATACAAGACGAGATCAAATTAGGACAGTTGTCCGCTGCGCTATTATACAGCGCGTGAAATAGGCCTGCGAGCGTGATGCTTCAATCCGGTAGGGCTGGTTTGAACTTTATTGTGACTGAGCGCTCTGTTTAAGCACGAAGTCACATGCTTTCAATTCAGCTGTTTTAGATGAGCAAGAAGAGGTATTGGATGCCACTAACGCTCTGACTTGTATTAAATCGGCGAGTAGTAAACCACTACTGCACAATACGATTTCAGATTTGCTGTTTCCGGTTATACACTGCATGAGCTAAATTCCCGTTAGAGGGTTTATGTGAAGAGGGTTGCAATTTCCGGTACGTTATGACAACTCGTGGAGTTCGTCTTTTACTTGAACCGTGAGGTCGAGGAGAATGTTACATTCTTTGACTGAGATCCAACTGTAACAGTGGGGTACCCAGGAACTGAGACCAAAACAAACAACCTTTACATCAAGCAAATAAATGCAATCAT
The DNA here is from genome assembly GCA_024509875.1 of Oreohelix idahoensis. Taxonomy (NCBI): domain Eukaryota; kingdom Metazoa; phylum Mollusca; class Gastropoda; order Stylommatophora; family Oreohelicidae; genus Oreohelix; species Oreohelix idahoensis. The sequence continues at coordinate 50,111 of JAMPIV010019926.1, read as the reverse complement.
AACTAAGGTATACTAAACTGTTATGCCCCATTCAAGTATGCGTATTATAATTATGCTAGGTAAATCTCGGTGCTGTCTTTATCAACCTGCGTTGTCCTCCTGTTAATTCCACTCTATCAGTTATCAGCCTGCAGTCGCATAGGCTAAAATATCTTGTGCCTACATGTACATCTCAGCATGTGCGTTGACAGAAACAATCTGCTCGATGTCTTCTTCCAACTCCTCATATGGGTTGTCCAACCAAGTGGTGCCAGTTAAGAGGGTGTACTATTAATCATATCATTACTTGACATACATAAAATATTAGCACTAAATACATTACAAATAAAATTGTATGCGCCCCATTGGGGTCGATACACAAAAGGAAAAGTAATTACTTCCCACAAATAGAATACACAAAAAATGCAATGTTATAATGCTATTATAATACAAGGTGACTTAAACATGGGATATAATTATATCCCTGGCGACCGTCGTACCATCTGTCGTGAATTATTCTAATCCCCATATATAAATTAAAACGTAAATGCAAAGCCTAACAAATAAATTTAATAAAAGGAAAGAAGAATGGTAAAGAACAGTGCTGTCACAATGACTGTACTCGAAATCCCCCTTGTTTTCTACTTCGTCGGCAAATTGTAACGCTTTCACGTTGATAGTAAAAGCCTACTGTATTATTACCCGCTTTCTTCAATGAAACGTGTGCTGTATTTCTTGGAAAAACATTGAGATACGCAAGCTGATCAATGACCTAAATTTAATATTTCATTCATTCCATTTTATACACGGCGTAACTAAAAGACAGATGGACTAAAGTATAGAGAGAAGGGAGAGGCAGAAAGCAGGGACACGTGCAACACTAAACCCGCGTCGCGCGATACACAATTGCTGCCATCACGCGTGTAAGGCCACATGCACTAACTTTATTTCAATTCGACAGTGATAAAATTCACTACCCTTCCCAGAGTTAGGTTTTAAAATCCTGAAAAACGCTTATTGGGAAAGATGACATTAGATGGGTTTACGTTTGAAAACATGACAGTACCCAGACACCACATGGGGATTGAAGTAAACAGGAGGTGGTAGAAAATGCACATTTTGAACGCAGCCACCTAGCTCCCTTAAATTCGTATATTTGGGTTCCTTAGGGTTTGCTGACAAAGAATATGTAAAACGTTACGCAAATAGTCTAGGAATTACCAAGTTATGGCCAAAATAAAATAGTGGGGGTGCCTGACAGCATGAAATCGTTTCTGCTCATAAAATTTTTTTTATAACGTGTTTGAAAAAAACATTACGTTACGGAAATAGCCTACCATGTTAACTCCTATGTGATTGGAGCGCAACAAATGAAAGACTAAACACGATTGGTCGGACTATAAATACTATCTTGTGTTGTCAGGGGAAACGTGAGAAAGGGGTACTTTTTTGAAAAGATGTGTAGACGTGGTGTGATTGGGTAGAGCTGCGAATATACACAATTCAGAGCGTCTGTTCATTGCCACATCTTGTAATAAACCTACTAAGAAGCAGTGCGTTGAGCACCAGTGTATATTTTTTTATAAAATAAAGCCTGGGACATCGGCAGATCGGAGTTGTGCTATATTCATTGCCAGTCAACGAAACTGTTTATTATTATTTCCATGAATTGTGGTAAGCTTGAAATATTCAATATCTTTTAATGAAAATTGAATGTAAATTGATAATTTATGTCTCTATATATGTGTGGTTCAGTTTCGAACATGATGTAAAGCCTATAGTGCTCCAGCCTGAACAGAAGGTGTCGGAGGAAAGTAAAACTGCATGGAATGGCCAAACAGTACACTGACACCTAGATTATTAACTAGAAATAAATAATGCTGGAATTGCAGAGGCGTGGTAACCATTAGGGAGGGAAATACTGGTATAAAGTATTTCAGATGAAGCTGACAGTTGGCCTAACGCTCTGAACTCAATGTTTGTGATGTATTGTGCTCAGTGTAGAAATGGAGTATAAATTAGTTCTGACGTAGAAGGTACAACCTTCTTGTTTCAGGGACCGTGGTCTTAAAGTTATTGAGCAGCACCTGGTCAGAGCTTTGCTGAAGCCAGAGGTGGACAGCATACTCCTTGGTCCATATAGCAACCAGTGGGGTGGCTCCAGAACTCATTAAAGTACTCAAGCAGAGGAGTCTCTTACTGCAGTCATCACGCAAGATAAGAGAGTGTGGCCATGGAGCTCAACATTATGTACCCCCATCTTAAAATGACATTATAAACTAAAATTAAGAGGGGAATTAAATTGTTTTAATACCAGGAACTGAGAACATCTCCAATACTAGTTCCCATAGAAACAAACTATTGAAGTCATGATGACAAATACCAACAGAGCTTGAACAAAACAAAACCAGTATTACCTCATGTTACCACTACACAACTGACACACATAGGATACCATTAATAATATATGTCACTATAATAATCATATTAATAAATTCTGTACATATAACTTGTAATTAAAATTGATTGTGATTCCTGGTTCCCTTTGTATTTGAATCAGGACACATATACATTCATGACAGCACTGAATACATATTGTTATTTGAAAAGTTATCAGTGACTCCTTTAAGATATCCTCTTAGAGTGTTATATGTATGTGAGTGTCACAGTGTTGTCAAGTGTGGTGGAATAAATTAAATTGTTTATCTGTCTGTTGTTGTTATGACTTACACTTCATCATACACATACCCTAGACATATAACGTAGTCATCACACTATTCCAGAATAATTCTGACTGAGGTATACATATGTGGCAGTAAGTAAGGTTATCTATAATACACTACTCTTATTAGATATAGATACCTTCACAGCTGATCTCAGTCAGTACACTAAGTCCCCTATAAATATTTATAACATCCCACTTTACCACATATATTGGGGTCTCGCCCTCGGGATTTTGAATCTTTCCCTATTACAAATATTGGGGGTAACTCACTTCAGGGAATAATAAGAATTAAAAGGTATCCTTGGGTGAAAATAAATAAGGTTGAGCTCACAGTGCCTGTGTTGTCCTAAGTTAATTAGTCATAGATACAATTGTTTAGTTGATTATTTTAGACATTTATCTGTTAGACAATGGCCGACCTGGCAAAATTTCGATCTGCTGCTGTACAGACTGCGAAAGAGTTAGGAATGGACGGGCAAATTATGATTTCTTATGTCACTGCTGAATGTGACAAATATATTGAACGGGAAGAAAGAAGATTAGAAAAAAGAGGCCGAAAGAAAATTAGAATCTGAAAGATTGGCCGAAGATAAGAGAATAGAAGCTGAAAAAGAGATTAAGAGGTTGCAGATTGAGGCTGAGGCTAAGAGGTTGCAGATTGAGGCTGAGGCTAAGAGGTTGCAGATTGAGGCTGAGGCTAAGAGGTTGCAGATTGAGGCTGACAAAGAGGCTAAAGCATTGGAAGCAGAAGAAAGAAAATTAGCTGCAGAAAGGGAAGACAAGAGATTAGCTGCAGAAAGGGAAGCCGAAGAAAGAAGATTAGCTGCAGAGAGGGAAGCAGAAAAGGAGGAGAAGAGATTACAAAGGGAACATGAGTTACGACTAAGGGAGTTTGAGTTTCAAGGCCATGCTCCTGAAAATAGTGCCAGTCCCTTTGCCTCTGATGCTACTGCTAGCCAGGGAGCCTCAACCTCAGCTATGAATTTTCATTTAGATCATTTTGTTGAGAAAGACGATGATATAGAGAGCTATCTAAATAGGTATGAACTATTAGCTACCACATATGGGTTAGAGAGAGAAAGGTGGAGCTTAAAGTTATCTCAGGGACTTCGTGGGGCAGCTTATGAAGTTTTTTGCAAAAATGAGCAGAAGTGATCAGGAAAATTATGACATGCTAAAGCAGGCTCTTTTGTTAAGATATGAAAAGAATGCAGAATTTTATAGGAAAAAAAATTTAGGAATGCTAAACTACTGTCAGGTGAAACCTATCACCAGTTCTCTGCACGAATAGAGACATACTTGGAGAAATGGACTTCTCTGGGGAAAACCCAAGATCTTAAGGAAATGGTCCTTATAGAGCAATTAAGAGAGTCCATGGCTCCAGACCTGAGAAAGTTTCTCATGGAACAAGGTGCAGAGAGGCTGGGTGAATTGCTAAATGTTGCTGAAAGGTATCAAGCAGCTCAAGCAGAGGTAACAGGTAATAAAAAAAACAAGTGGATAACTTTAGGGCACCACAGAACTTTAATAAATTTGATCCTAGGGATCAAAACAAAGGTAAGCACCAGTTTGATAGGCCACGGTATGAAAATAAAAAATAAATTCCCACAATTCGATGAAAGGAAATATGATGAAAGAAAATCTTTCAACCAAGGAAAAAGGTGGTGTAAAAATTGTCAGATGGACAATCATGACACTGACCGTTGCAGAAGGAAACCTGTGTATATGGCCACCCTTCAGGTCAGGTCGACCTCAAGAAAGGAGGAGGATATTATGTTAGATACCACTCCAGAAGAGATGAGGAAGGCACAGGCTGGGGATAAAACACTCAAGCCTTGTTTCAGGAAATTGTCAACTTGTCGTACAACTCCAGGCAAGGGAGATTTTTACATGAAAAACAAGTTGATGTATAGGAAGACTGGAGCTAGATCCAAAGGTCAGGGACAGCTGGTACTTCCTAAAAGATATAATAATAATAATAATAATAAATTCTTTAAGCGCCAAACACGGCGCATAAGGCAGAAACCAGTGCTCTCCAGGTTGTTCGTTGTGACGCCACTCCTCTTAGCTCTTGCACATTATTTAGGCCCAACGTTCTTCCTTCTCTTATTATTGTTCTTCTGAGTGTTTCTTTTGGTCTTCCTTTTTTCCGCTTACCCTCAGGAACCCAAGTGAGCGCCTGTAGTGGTATTCTGTTGTTTTGCATTCGTAGGACATGACCGATATATGACCATCGTCTTTTCCTTATATAGTCGGAGACATATTTCTGCCTAGAGTCTTCTCTTATTTGTCGATTAGTCTTGAATTCTTTCCAACTGATGTTCATGAGTTTTCTAAGACATTTGTTCTCGAATGTATTCAGCTTGTTCTCCAATGATTTTGTTATTTTCCAACTCTCACAGCCGTATGTTAACACTGAGATAACATTTGAATTAAACAGACGAAGCTTGGTATGTATATTCAATGATCGTAATTTCCAAATGTTAGATAATCTATTGAAGGCGCTAGCTGCCAAAGCAATTCTAGTATGGATTTCTCTTGTTGTGTCACCATCCTGAGTCATTTTACTGCCTAAATAATTGAAACTTTCAACTTTCTGTAGTTTTTCCCCGTTCAAGATGATATCAAAGGTCTCGTTAGAAAAGTTCATAGCTTTAGTTTTAGAGGCATTTATTTGGAGACCAATTTTAACCGAGAGATGACACAAATTATTTATTGCTTCTTGGGATTGTCTTGGTGTTGAACTTAAGAATGCTACATCATCTGCGAAATCCAGGTCCCCCAGGAATTTTCCATTTGTCCATTTTATACCCAATTGTTCATTGTGGGTATAGTTTCTCATAACCCAATCAATAGCTATTCCAAAAAGTAGTGGTGACATAATACAGCCTTGTTTCACCCCTGTTTCTACTGTAAACCATTCTGTATTCCCTTTATTTGTTCTAACACAACATCTTGCATTGTCATATAGCGCTTTGATTATATTCACATATTTTGTTGGAAAACCATAGATTGTAAGTATCTTCCACAATGATGGGCGGTGTAGACTATCAAAGGCTTTTTGAAAATCGACGAAGGTGATAATAAGTGGCGATTGCCTTTCCACTGATTCTTCTATAATTGTTCTTAGTGTGAATATTTGATCAATACATGATCGTTTCGGCCTGAAACCCGCTTGTTCTTCTCTGATCTTTTCGTCAGCATGCAATTTAAGTCTTTCTAACATCATGCAACATAATAATTTTCCAGGTACTGATAATAGAGATATACCACGCCAGTTATTACAGTCTGATAGATCACCTTTCTTCGGTAACTTTACAATAATACTGTCTTTCCATTGTTGTGGTGGTTGTTCTTCTCTCCATACTTCATTTATAATATCTAAAATTCTCAAGAGGTTGTTGTCATTAACTGCTTTAATCATTTCCCCTGAAATTTCGTCAACTCCAGCAGCTTTAAAATTTTTTAATCTTTTAACGGCTTGTTTGATCTCGTCCAGCGTGAATTCATCGCAAGTTATTGGCAAGGTGGTTGTGGATGTTTCATTATTAAAATCAGGTGTTACTGTTGGTGGTGGTCTGTTTAGCACCTCCATGAAGTGCTCAGCCCATCTCTTCATTTGTTCTTTTTCTGTTGGTATTGAATTCCCTAATTTACCTTTAACAGGTGTTTCCATAGCAGTAGGCTGGTGACATAGTTGTTTTGTAATTTGATAAAGGCACCTACTATTACCAGTTCTTGCAGCATTTTCAGCTTCTACGGCCAGTTCATTGATGAAATGTCTTTTATCTCTTCGAGTTTTTGTCTTCACTTCTTTATTTAACAAGTTATAAGTTAGTTTGCAAGATTCAACTGCATTATGTGTACTTGCGCTAGTAGTTTAAGTTTTGCTGTTTTCCTTTCTTGTATTTTATCCCAAGTATCTTCTCTCATCCATTTTTTCTTTTTATGTACTAGGTATCCGGTGGTCGCTACAGCTGCTTCTGTCATTGCTGTTCTCAGTTGTTCCCATTTAGTATCGATTGTCTTGGTGGTGATATCGTTGTCAATTTTGCCTAAAGCATCGAAATAGTTGTTCATTTTGACATTATATTCCTTCTTTATATCATTTGATTGCAGTCTGTGTACATCTATTCTTCTATTTTTATTCGGTTGGTATAACTTCTTCAGTTTAATTCTCATTTTAGCTATGCAGAGGTTATGATCGCTTCCGATCTCTGCACCTCTGTATGCTCTGACGTCTTGAACTGATGAGCGAAATTTAGCGCTTATGCAGAAGTGATCTATCTGGTTCTTAGTTCTGCCATCAGGTGAATTCCATGTTATCTTGTGGATATTCTTATGTGGAAAGATGGTGTCTGCCACAACGAGGTTTGATATTTCACAAAGTTCTAGAAGTCTTTCGCCATTTTGATTCAAACAGCCTATGCCATGAGTACCGAGATATCTTTGTACTCCATCGTTGTTGTCACCTACTTTGGCGTTAAAATCACCCATGACTGCTATTATGTCATGCTTGGGTATTGTGTTGATGGTACTTAGAAGTGCTTCATAGAAGTCATCTTTTGTGGTATCAAGAGCGTCGTTAGTTGGTGCATAACATTGTACAATTGAGAGCTTGAAAAATCGTGTCTGAAATCTAGCTAATATTAGCCTCTCATTGATAGGTACCCAGCTGATAAGCGATGCTGCTGCTTTCTGTGTCATTAGGATGGCTACTCCCTCTGTGTGACGATTATCATTACTACCAGAGTATATAATTTGCTTTTTTTCTTCTGAAATATATTTTATGCCCTTCCCCGTCCATCTACACTCGCTGACACCCAATAAGTCCAACTTATAATTATCCATTTCTTTAATTACTTCTTCCAATTTTCCGTCTTGATACATAGTTCTTACATTCCAGTATCCAATTTTAGAAATCTCCTTAGCCCCCAAGATATTAGAGTGAGTCATGTTTACTGTCGAGCCTGGTTCTGTTTCGGTAACAATAGCTTGTTTTACGATAGTGAATTGTTAACTCACTGATCAACCCTCCGATCCAACCGACCGATTCGAGGGTTTCGAGGTCAGTTATAGGAAAATATCTACACCACTAGATACTCTGGTGTATCTTTTATTCTATAATTTAACATAACATGGTGATATCCATCGAAATATACACATTCCTGAGATATAGGGCAGACTTAATAAGGAGCCTACATGTGAAACCAGATGGGGACCATGAGAAGATAGGTACCATCATTCAAAAGGTGGCTCACAATTATTATTGGCCCAAAGCAAGATGGGACATTGAGAATTTTGTAGAAAGGTGTAGCATAGCACATGAGGGAACACCCACAAGTGGGAACATTGATCAGGACCTGGACACGCCACGGGGCAAAATTAGGCCTGATAATAAAAAGAAAAATAGATTTGATAAAGTGGACCAAATGGAATGGGAAGCCCCTTTTCACGGACAGCTTCACTTAACTGTTTTACAATGGCCACTATGCGGAGAGTGCAAAAAGATGTCTTACCCCAGGATAAGCCGAAAATCCCTCAATCGGACTTAAACAAACTGGAGGAAGAGGATGTAGAGAGGAAATCTCTCATCAAGAATTTTAAGTGGGGAGAAAGCCCCAAAAGAAAAAATTGGTAGCGGTCGTTTTATGCATGATAATTCTGGGAAGAAAAATCATCACTATAGAGCTTCGAGTGGAAGAGACCATACCGGTGCATGGACAAATAGGTCCACAAAATTAAAGGTCCATATGTAGCTTTGTTAAGAACGTGGACTGATGAAAAGGCAGAGGAAAACATTACATCTTCATACCAATATGTGAATGAGCTGACCACTCGTTTAAAAACTGGCTGGAAACTTGCCAATGATAATTTGAAACAAGCCAGGAAGAAACATGCTGCCTATTATAACAGGAAGGCGAAAGACAGAGATTTGGCTGTGGGAGAGAAGGTACTGCTTCTTCTCCCCGGGAGTCAGAATAAGTTACAGATTGGATGGCAAGGTCCATATACAGTTTTAGAGAAGGTGTCTAGAACAAATTATAAGATAGATAAGAAGGGGAAAGAAAAAATCTATCATGTGAATCTCCTGAAGAAATATTTGGAAAGAGAACATCAGGAAGAGACACACTTGTTGACCTTGTCCATCGCCATGGCGATGAAAAAGGAACCACTTTCATCATTTGAATATCCATTACACCCCTGTGAGACAGCAGCACAGGTGAAAATCAGTACACATTTAACGAAAACTCAGAAAGAGAGAGTGCAACAGGTTCTAAATAATCATGCAGAGGTGTTAACGGACCGACCAGGGCATACAAACCTATTGGAATATGATATGAAACTGATAGACCCCACACCTGTCTGTATGAAACCATATTCGATTCCGTTTGCTAAGGAGAAAGCTTTGAAGGAAGAGATAGACTATCTGTTGAAAGAAGGAATTATTTCACACAGTGAATCCTCATATAGTTCCGGTGTTGTACTCTTAAGGAAGCCCTCTGGAGAACATAGACTCTGTATAGATTACAGGAGATTGAATGCTATTACAGAAGGACAGGTGGATCCATTGCCGGATACAAATCAGCTGTTTGCCAGACTAAATAAAGCTAAATATTTCTCAAAAATGGATCTGAGTAAAGGATACTATCAGATTCCAGTAAAGCCTGAGGTTAGACCATACCTAGCTTTTAGTACCTCAGAAGGACACTATGAGTTTAATAGATTGCCATTTGGATTGAAGAATGCGCCTAGTGTCTTCTCTAGAATGATGAGAAAATTATTGGACCCTCTGAATAATCCATATATAACAAATTTCATGGATGATATCCTTATAGCAACAGAAACATTTGAGGAACACATTGACTCTCTGAAGATGCTGTTTGATCGACTTAGGGAAGCAAATTTAACAGCCCGACCAACCAAATGTTGCGTTGGATGTAAAGAATTGGAATTTTTGGGACACACAGTTTATCAGGGAAACATGACCCCTGACCCAAAGAATTTAGAGAAACTAAAGAAAGCCCCGAGACCACAAACCAAGAAGGACGTGAGATCCTTTGTCTCATTATGTGGTTTCTACCAGAAGTATATCAAAAACTTTAATTCCATATGTGCACCGTTAACTGAATTGACACGTAAAGGACATCCAGATCGCATTATATGGACACCACAATGTGAAATGGCTTACCAAGAATTGAAGGAAAAGCTCACAAGTAAACCTATTTTGAAATTACCTGACTTAAGTCAAGAATTCATAGTAAGGACGGATGCCAGTAATATTGGGCTGGGTGCAACTCTACTACAGAAATCAGATGCATTGGATGGGGAATTAAGCCCAGTGGCATATGCTAGCAGAAAGTTGAATAAAGCTGAAATCAACTACTCAACTAGCGAAAAAGAATGTCTTGCAGTAATATGGGCAATAAAGAAATTCAATATTTATCTGTATGGGAAGGCATTTAAGTTGCAAACGGACCACAAACCTTTATCGTTTCTAGCCCAGGCTAGGCATGAGAACTCTAGGTTACTCCGATGGTCCTTGCTTTTGGCTCCCTATAATTTTAGCATTGAGTATATATCTGGAAAAACAAATTTGGGAGCGGATTTTTTAAGCCGCCATCCGTGTGATGAGAATCACCGTAAACCCCAGAAATAATAATAAATTTCTCTATGTGTATATAGAATAAAGGACTGACATATAATGTCTGTTTTAAGAGGGGAGATGTCGTGAATTATTCTAATCCCCATATATAAATTAAAACGTAAATGCAAAGCCTAACAAATAAATTTAATAAAAGGAAAGAAGAATGGTAAAGAACAGTGCTGTCACAATGACTGTACTCGAAATCCCCCTTGTTTTCTACTTCGTCGGCAAATTGTAACGCTTTCACGTTGATAGTAAAAGCCTACTGTATTATTACCCGCTTTCTTCAATGAAACGTGTGCTGTATTTCTTGGAAAAACATTGAGATACGCAAGCTGATCAATGACCTAAATTTAATATTTCATTCATTCCATTTTATACACGGCGTAACTAAAAGACAGATGGACTAAAGGATAGCGAGAAGGGAGAGGCAGAAAAGCAGGGACACGTGCAACACTAAACCCGCGTCGCGCGATACACAATTGCTGCCATCACGCGTGTAAGGCCACATGCACTAACTTTATTTCAATTCGACAGTGATAAAATTCACTACCCTTCCCAGAGTTAGGTTTTAAAATCCTGAAAAACGCTTATTGGGAAAGATGACATTAGATGGGTTTACGTTTGAAAACATGACAGTACCCAGACACCACATGGGGATTGAAGTAAACAGGAGGTGGTAGAAAATGCACATTTTGAACGCAGCCACCTAGCTCCCTTAAATTCGTATATTTGGGTTCCTTAGGGTTTGCTGACAAAGAATATGTAAAACGTTACGCAAATAGTCTAGGAATTACCAAGTTATGGCCAAAATAAAATAGTGGGGGTGCCTGACAGCATGAAATCGTTTCTGCTCATAAAATTTTTTTTATAACGTGTTTGAAAAAAACATTACGTTACGGAAATAGCCTACCATGTTAACTCCTATGTGATTGGAGCGCAACAAATGAAAGACTAAACACGATTGGTCGGACTATAAATACTATCTTGTGTTGTCAGGGGAAACGTGAGAAAGGGGTACTTTTTTGAAAAGATGTGTAGACGTGGTGTGATTGGGTAGAGCTGCGAATATACACAATTCAGAGCGTCTGTTCATTGCCACATCTTGTAATAAACCTACTAAGAAGCAGTGCGTTGAGCACCAGTGTATATTTTTTATAAAATAAAGCCTGGGACATCGGCAGATCGGAGTTGTGCTATATTCATTGCCAGTCAACGAAACTGTTTATTATTATTTCCATGAATTGTGGTAAGCTTGAAATATTCAATATCTTTTAATGAAAATTGAATGTAAATTGATAATTTATGTCTGTATATATGTGTGGTTCAGTAGCGAACATGATGTAAAGCCTATAGTGCTCCAGCCTGAACAGAAGGTGTCGGAGGAAAGTAAAACTGCATGGAATGGCCAAACAGTACACTGACACCTAGATTATTAACTAGAAATAAATAATGCTGGAATTGCAGAGGCGTGGTAACCATTAGGGAGGGAAATACTGGTATAAAGTATTTCAGATGAAGCTGACAGTTGGCCTAACGCTCTGAACTCAATGTTTGTGATGTATTGTGCTCAGTGTAGAAATGGAGTATAAATTAGTTCTGACGTAGAAGGTACAACCTTCTTGTTTCAGGGACCGTGGTCTTAAAGTTATTGAGCAGCACCTGGTCAGAGCTTTGCTGAAGCCAGAGGTGGACAGCATACTCCTTGGTCCATATAGCAACCAGTGGGGTGGCTCCAGAACTCATTAAAGTACTCAAGCAGAGGAGTCTCTTACTGCAGTCATCACGCAAGATAAGAGAGTGTGGCCATGGAGCTCAACATTATGTACCCCCATCTTAAAATGACATTATAAACTAAAATTAAGAGGGGAATTAAATTGTTTTAATACCAGGAACAGAGAACATCTCCAATACTAGTTCCCATAGAAACAAACTATTGAAGTCATGATGACAAATACCAACAGAGCTTGAACAAAACAAAACCAGTATTACCTCATGTTACCACTACACAACTGACACACATAGGATACCATTAATAATATATGTCACTATAATAATCATATTAATAAATTATGTACATATAAATTGTAATTAAAATTGATTTGTGATTCCTGGTTCCCTTTGTATTTGAATCAGGACACATATACATTCATGACAGCACTGAATACATATTGTTATTTGAAAAGTTATCAGTGACTCCTTTAAGATATCCTCTTAGAGTGTTATATGTATGTGAGTGTCACAGTGTTGTCAAGTGTGGTGGAATAAATTAAATTGTTTATCTGTCTGTTGTTGTTATGACTTACACTTCATCATACACATACCCTAGACATATAACGTAGTCATCACACTATTCCAGAATAATTCTGACTGAGGTATACATATGTGGCAGTAAGTAAGGTTATCTATAATACACTACTCTTATTAGATATAGATACCTTCACAGCTGATCTCAGTCAGTACACTAAGTCCCCTATAAATATTTATAACATCCCACTTTACCACACCATCTGGTACGACGATTTCACCACTATGATGTACAAAGTATTTACCACTGCCAAAGAAATTATTCTTCTAGGCGACTTCAACATTGACATGCACAACACAAACCAAACGTGGGAAAACATCATACTATCTTACAACTAAAAACAAATAGTCAACCAGCCTACCAGGGTAAAAACAACATCATCCACAACAATTGACCACATCTACACCACCTATGCAGAAAGCTGTATAGAATGCTCTGTTCTTATTGCCGCAATGAGTGACCACCATCCAATATGTTGCACGTGGTCAAAGAATAAATATAAAACTCCCAGAAATAAACATAGAAGTATTAAATTTAGAAGTTTAAAAAACTTCAGCCATGAACTACTTTTACATGATTTGCGAGCTGCACCTCAAGCCAGTGTTTACCAACTTTCTGATCCCGATGACGCCATTGCTCATTGGACACGTATCTTTCTTTGTGTGTTTGATAACCACGCACCAACTACAGAAGTTAGTGTGAAACGACAGATCAAATCTCCTTGGATCACACAAGCAGTGCTAGAAGCCGTGAGGCAGCGAGATCGAGCTCACAAAAATAAGGACTTTAACACTTACAGCGCACACAGAAACAAGGTACAATATTTAATACGCAGAGAAAAGAAAACATACTTTAAAAACCTAGTTCAGAACAAAACAAACAGTAAAGATATATGGAAAGCAATCAACACCCTAGCAAACAAACGAAATTCGCCAGACTTTTTAACCCCCACTACCTCATTTACTTGTACAGACTGCAGCAATAACTTTCAGACAGAAATAACCAGTCTTAAATCTACGATACCAGATTCTGTCACAACAAATGCACAAACACAATCCCATCCGACATTCCGTTTATGACAGTTAATGAAGTGTATAAATATCTTCTAGGCCTTAAGGAGAATAACTCATCAGGACTTGACGGAATCAGTAATTGAATATTGCGCTATGCTGCGCCAGTTATTAGTGGTTCACTAACATACATATACAATCTATGTATCGCAAAGAGTTACTTTCCGTTGCACTTTAAAGTCGCTAAGGTATATCCTCTTTTCAAACCTGGTTCCTATGATAATTGTAACTTTAGTAACTATAGGCCAATCTCTCTAATATCATCGCTATCCAAACCACTGGAAAAACACATACATAAAATAACACTACAACACCTAGTTAACAACGACTTGCTAATTGAAAGTCAGTCGGGGTTTAGACCAAACATTCATGTCACACTGCTCTAACTAAGATGATAGACAACTGGCACCTAAATATTAACAACGATAACATGTGTGGGGCAGTCTTTGTAGACTTTATAAAAGCATTTGATATCATAGATTACGCTATTTTAATTAGAAAACTAGAAACATCAAAAGTAAACTTTCAACTGCTGACAATATTTAAATCATTCCTGTCAGACAGAAAACATGTAGTTTTTTACAATGACTCCTATTCAAACCCAGCCGTAATAAATACCGGCGTTCCTCAGGGTTCTATACTTGGTCCTCTACTTTTTGCCAAATACATTAATGACCTTCCACTACACATCAAGCACTCCTCCTGTGACCAGTTTGCAGACAATTGTACTGTTTACAATAGTGATAAAAGTTGTAACACACTCGAACTATCGTTACAAAATGATAAAGATAATCTTATTAAGTGGAGCAACGGAAATCGCATGCTAATAAATATCATTAAAACAAAATGCATGTTAATATCAACTAGACAAACATTACAAAATTCAGAGGAAACAACACTTCAGATTAAAACACATCATTGGTACCTCACTAATTGAAAACGTTAATGAACATAAAACTCGAGGTACAGTCGCTGACTAGCATCTAAATTGGAACTCACATGTACATGTACTGACCAAGCAAACGGCACATAAAATTTACCAGTTAGCTAAAATCAAACGTTTCCCAGATGAAGACGAACGAAAATTGTTCTATATCTCACATACATGCAAACCTTGACTATTGCTGCACAACCTGTTATGGTTGCTCAATGTCCAACACAAAGAGGTTCACTACAAAAGCGTGCGCAGTGCGTCTAGTCTCTGACAACTGCCTAACTCAGTGTGTAGATCTATATAAAAATATCAAAATACTGCCTTTAAGAAAGCGCCTTCTATTTAACAAAGCTAAATTTGTTCACAAAATCCTGTCACGTAATGATCCATATAAGTATATAAACTAATAAAACGGTATTGAATCAGTTTTACAAATAACAGTTCACATGAAACAAGGGACGTTTCGGGTTTTACCCTTCGTCAGCCCAAACAGGTGACAAAGACAAGAATTACATATAGGTACTACAAAAACATACCATGACAAGAAACAAAACAAAATGAGCGATATAAGCAGATGGAAAAAGTACAATGATAATACAAGAAAATAAAAAAAAAACCAAAAAGAAATACCGAAGCAAGAAAGTAAATAATAAACAAAACGAAAAAACAGAGAATGAACAAAACTTCGGAACAAGTAAAAGTCACTTAGCTAGAACCATATATGCTTGGAATACACATGACCGTAGTACTCTCTCCAAGAAATCTCGAAGGAAGTGACGTATAAGATAGCGACAATTTTTAAAGAGATAGAAAAAGGATATGAAACGAACCAAAACCAAAACATAAGAAGATAGATCGAAAAAACAACGAATAAAGAAGAATGAAAAAGAGAGAAAAGCTACCATAATTAATGCAAAATGATGTTGAACATTGAGGCCTTCAGGACATAAAACGCCCATTTGAAAAATAAGACGATTCTCTAACGAAAACCGAGTCCGGTCATCCCCGACACATGAACGGAGGGCCGTGACATGGATATCGGATTTACCTGAATGGTCAGGCCTATTGAAATGAAGGGCCACCGGTAAATATTTGCCATGATAGATGTCATTCAAGTGCTCACGAAACCAGTCTGCCAAACGCCTGCCAGTTTCACCAATATAGGTAATGCCGCACCTCTTGCAGATTATAGCATAAATAAGGTTTCTGGATTCGCACGTGGAAGACTCTCTAATGATAAATTTTCATTTCGGAAAAGTGACTGTCTGAGTTTGGAGTACAAACGGACAGCTCTTACATATACGGCGTTGGCACGGTTTAGTACCAAAGTATGAATTGCTAGTATGTCGCAGGCGACTGTGTACAAGAATATCCCTAAAATTCCTATCCCTACGATATGCCACCAAAGGTGTATCACGAAACAACTCTTTGCTATCAGGATCAGAGTGGATAATAGGCAGATGTCGAAACAGAATTCTCTTCACCGCCAGACAGTGAGGATGGAAAGTTAGAACCAGTTTGAGTCTGTCAGATTGGACAGAAGGTTAGTAGTTACTGTGATGAATAAATCACATTATATGTAATTACATTGAGTATAGATAATTCTATTGCCTTTCACTTATGGATGCCCAAGTTCACATATGGGTTTTTGAGTATGTCGTAACTTCTTTGGCAAGACCTAGCCTTCTTATATTTAGGGCTTAACCAATGTCATTGTCATGTCTTCCATGAACAATGCCGGGGAGGTTATCGCTGGTTAGCGTCACACTGGCTTCCAAAGTATCCGCATTTTATGATTATGTCCTGATACAAACCAATCGATAAACAAAATCTGAAATAAAATGATATTATCATAACAAAGGGATCTTTAATACACTTACATACCCCCCTACAGATTTAATAAGCGCACAGTGAGGCTGTTTCTTGATCGAAGAGAATATCGGTGTCCTGCATGCAGCGTGAAAAAAACTTTTTCTTTGTCACATACTGTCCTTAGACCAGTTCCATCTCATTTCTGGAGTCTGGATTTTGTGTAAGTGTAGTTGATTTTTAATAACTAAACGGGCCGACCGCTCTGTCCTTATTGTATTTGGAGCGAATCATCTCCCGGTACGATAAAGCAGTGTCACTGAAGTCTGCTTAGATATTCGTTTAAAAATCTCTTGTTTTGAGACAATCTGTGCTTTTACTGTACTTTGTTTTCTCATTCTGTTTCACTACACACTTATATATTGTACCCTTCATTTTCTAGGTGATCCTTCCATTTCTCTTCCCAAAGAGGAAGCGGTTTCATTCTAAACCATGTTTTATCGAAAACCGTTTGGGATGTATTTATAATAAATTTTTAAAGATTATTGAGCTACCGATTTAAGCATAAGCGATTGTCGATGAAAAATATTAATTATTTTTAACACTACTTACAGTTTTGAATAATATCCTTTTGGATATCACTCATATTCTATCTCCGAATATGAGTTATCACGATTTTTTATATCTTCAATCAGAGCTTGCTCTTGTAGATTTTTAGATTTTCAATTTCCTGCCAATTAAGCACAACTTTTAAGTACGGCCATTTTTTATCATATATTCGCTTCCTTCCTACACTTTTCACAAATGCTGTTCGGCTTAGAGGCGTCAACTTTAAAGCAAGACCCACCGTGTTTTGTCCCTGCACTCTTATCTCTGTGTGTGGGGGGGTCGCGTTACACATCTTTTCACAAACAACGCAAGTGGTACATTAAATCTTGCTACAGGGCCAAACGTATGGAAATATAAGCGATCGTAATTATATACATTTTATTATCTCTACTAACTTTCATAATAAACGTTTTTTTTTTAGTGCCAAAATAATGGATTCGACATTAGCGGTAGATGAACGCATAGAGATTGTTCTATCATGTAACGCAAGACAGGCAATTTTCACAAATTATGAAGTAGCTGCCGAATTTATTGTCTTATGAATCCAGACATTTGGTTGCCACAAGCTGTATATAAACCCAACTGAAATAGTCCACAGTTCGTAGTAGTATATGTGAGAAACAAAGTTTGTGTAATTTTAAGAGGAAAGCGAACGAGTCTTAATCTGTAATCCCGAGCAAGAAAAGCATAACAAACAAACTAAGAGTCAAAATGATATGAGAGTCATGTTGTCACTTTCAGAAACGGTTTCCATTTTATGCCATATATCAACTATCGTTATGCTTGTCGGTCTGACTTCATTTTCTAGAGATGGCTATTAGTGTCACATACTCACTATAGATTATAGTTAAACTTAGGCCTATGTAACTTCCTGATTTAATTGGTATAGCAAAATCTCTTTTTCCCAAGAACTTGGTTCGGCAATAATATTTTTTGTTTTTTTCCTGATCATTACTGATGAATAGCATTAAAATATGATACATTGTAATAATACACAAAATAGATTAAAGTGAGTGTTCGAACTGGCCAAGCAGTACAGATCATGCTTAGTCCTCTGTTCATAAGCAACTAACTGACCAGTTTGAGTAATAAATTTTGATGGTGGCACATTAAAGTTTTAACCAAGCTGTAAATGGACACTCGAACTGTGCTCCTGAGCTAGGAAGGAAAAGGCGATCGAATCTAAGGCTTGAAACTCTTGTCCCACCTAACATTTTCATTCCTGCCCAAGCTTGAACATTTCCTTAAGTGGGAAGCTTCTAACACTTCGCTCATTTCCCACATTGCATTCTCTATGACATGGGACTTTAGGGCTTCATCTTTTGTAATAGATAAAACAGTATTAAATGTGATTAGTGGTTATACTCATTTTTTTGACTGTGGCGCGGTTGTGATAAGCATTTATTATTACAAGCAAACAATCACTCACATAGCAGATGTCGGGCTAGGTTTGTGATAAGTCTTGCTTAGACAGGGCCACAATCACGTATGGACAGTTATTGAAGCGATTCGTGGTGAATCTAATATGTGACATTTTTTTTAGGTAATAAGCTTCAATCTAACTTTCATAATAGCAGTTTATTGTTTGTGCCTCAAGTATGGGATATCGGCCATTAAACAAGGGCCAGGTAGTATGACTCGCATATTAGATGATTTGTTCTCATTGTGAATAGCGGTTTTATGACAGGCAACATATTTTTCACAAAAGTGTCATATGTTTGCTGGCTACTTTTGATAATTGTATCCTACAAGCAACTATTTGGGCGCGCACAAATCAGATCTGGTGTTAGTACTGTGATAAGTTTTTTATACATGAGAAGATATCATTAAGATCAACGAATGTAGGAGCTAGTAGTTATAAGTTCGAGATACGAGCATACAGTTGATTCGGACATAGAAGATGAAAGCGACGTAGTGATAAGTTTTTATACAATCAACTATCATCACATAGCAGATGTGGGGGCTCAGTTTGAA
The DNA here is from genome assembly GCA_024509875.1 of Oreohelix idahoensis. Taxonomy (NCBI): domain Eukaryota; kingdom Metazoa; phylum Mollusca; class Gastropoda; order Stylommatophora; family Oreohelicidae; genus Oreohelix; species Oreohelix idahoensis. The sequence goes on along the minus strand of JAMPIV010019926.1, from coordinate 31,055 downwards.
AAGTTTTTATACAAACATTACATGGAGTCACTCATGTAATTGCATATGAGAGGTGCTTCTCTGTTCGAGAAGGATTCGGTTCCAAGTAACTTTTTATCCAAAAGCATATATCTAACGCATGTGTGATAAGTCGTCTGACTTCAAGCAAGTTTCACTGGTGAATAGCAGATGTGGGGCTTGTTTGTGATAAGGTATTTTATACATCAACAATCACTCAAATAGCATATGTGGGGCTTGTTGTGATAATGTTTTATACAAGCAACACTCACTCGACAAAGCAGATGTGGTGGATAGTTGTTGATAAAAGGTTTTCCATATACAAGCAACAATCCCTCCCATAGCAGGATGTGGGGGCTAGTTGTGAAAAAGGTTCTTAAACAAAGCAACAATACACTCACATAAGGCAGATGCCTGGGGCTAGTTGTGATAAGGTTTTCTATACAGCTAGGCAATCACATACAACAAAGCAGATGTGGGGTCTCGTCTGTGATGTGGTTTTTATATCAAGCAAACAATTTCACTCAAATAAGCTGATGTGGGGACTAGATCGTGATAAGTTTTTATACAAGCAACAATCACCTCAAATAGCAGATGTGTGGGCTAGTTGTGTGTTGTGTTACATAGTTTTTTATACAAGCAGACAATCTCTCACATAAAGCAGATGTGGGGCTAGTTGGTGATCAAGGTTTTACTACAAAGCAAAAAATCCCTCAAAAAGCATAAGTGGGGCTGGTTGTGATAAGGTTTTAATACACTGCAACAATCACTTACAAATAGCAGATTGTGGGCTAGTTATGATAAGTTTTTAGTACAAGCAACAATCAATCAACATAGCATAATGTGGGTCTAGTTGTGGTACGGTAATAATACAAGCATCAATCACTTCACAAATAGCAAGATGTTGGGCTGGGTTGTGTTAAGGATTTATACAAGCACCAATCACTCACATAGCAGATGTGGGGCTAGTTGTGATAAGGTTTTATACAAGCAACAATCACTCAAAAAGCAGATGTGGGGCTAGTTGTAGATAAGGTTTCTATACAAGCAACAATCTCTCACACAAAAAGCAGATGTGGGGCTAGTTGTGATAAGGTTTTATACAAGCAAACAAATCACTCCACATAGCAGATGTGGGGCTAGATGTGATAAGGATTTATACAATCAACAATCACTCAAAAGAGCAATGGTGGGGCAAGTTGTGATAAGGTTTAATACAAGCCAACAATTCACTCAAAAAGCAGAATGTGGGGCTAAGTTGTGATAAGGTTTTTATACAAGCAAACAATTCTACTCAAAACTAGCAGATGTGGGGCTAGGTTGTGATTAAGGTTGTTAAACAAGCAACAACACACTCACAATAGCAGATGTGGGGCTGGTTGTGATAAGGTTAAATTACAAGCAACAATCACTCAAAAAGCAGATGTGTAGATCATTTAAAGTATTTCGCTGTGGGATTTGGTTTTATTTTTACAGCAACATCTCTTATTTGCACAAAAAGCACGCCTGTTGTGTGATGGGCTCCCTTAGATGGACTCAAGTTTTATCTCAGCAACAATGCACTCAAAAAGCAGATGTGTAGCATCAGCGGATCAAAATATGGTTTTGTTTTTCTAGGATTGCACACATTCTTTTAACACCATCAGTGGATCCGTAGGTCTCTTACCCTATATCACATGTTGTCAAGGCAGCGAGCTTATGCACAGTGCACTAAACCAAACTCCGTAGGCACAGCCGAGATTTATACCGTGAATGTAGTTTTATTTCAGGACCTCACATTACCGTCTTTAACACAGATTTGGTCTAGTAGAATCTAATTGTTTTAAATGTTACGAGTGCCAGGGCAGCGGACCCTTATGTTTGCATACTCTTTTACTGATTTCCTATTTGCTGTGGAGAGTTTCCCTTAACAGTTAACAACTTGCCAGTCCAGAACCTTTATACTTTTTCGCCCTTGTCTCCGAGAAGGCTAGGCATCACGGTCTCGCATACCCATGAGACCAGGAGGGAAGACTATGACATGATTAGGACCACTTGTTCTGAACAAAATTATTTCATAAATTGTATTCCCTCTACTGGAAATCGAACCGATACCTCAACATTCGAGCGGGACGCCATCTCGCCTCGCCATTTAGATGCACTCGTTCCAAAATGCCTGAGGAAAAGAGGCGATTTGATCTAATCTCTGGCTTTTTTAATGGATGTCATCACATATTTTCTAGATCGTTTCGTGATTATTCGCCATTGCACACGTATACTGAATAACAGTGGTGGGTAGCGGTTGGCTCTGATGTACTCACACGTAAAAAACTCTCCTGGCATACAGAGCTATTACGTGACGCAATCCTCTGACCAACGTATTGTGTCGCAGGGTTTAAACCACGGTAGTTACTGTTCACACCCCGGACACAGATACTGGTCCTATACAGTGAAAACTGACACTGACGTAGAAATGACACAGAGCGTTCTCCGTCTTATACTTACCTGGCCAAAGGATATACCTGGAACAACTTAAGCGTGTTCCAGGCCCTAGATTGCACACCACTGGCTGGGGTCGACACCTGGCCGATCACCTTCAAAAACGGTTGACCTCGGGTCATTTCTGCGACAGATCAACCGAAATTGAATACAAGGAATCTAATGGAGACTTCCTGATTTTAAGAGGCCTTAAAACTCTGAACAACGTCGATCGCCTGACCATGATTTTAAAACTGAGGATTAAGCAAATTAAATTTACTCAGTGAGTCATTAGTAGGCAGCCTATGAAGTCTGAGGAAGTGAAATGTGTTTGACAAAAAAAACGCTGAAAGACCTATTTGCAACATGAAAAATACTGACGAACAAAAGAAGCGAGAAAGGGGTTGTACAGTTGGGGATGGGAGACAAATATTGATATAGGAATATGACCATGTTTATGACAGCGCAGTAGTTTAAACTGGTTTAGCGAAATCTCTTTTTTCCCCCTACGAACTGTATCTAAAAGTAAAAGTCCCGGTTCCCTTCACTCAATGGATTAATAACCAATAAAATTCATGCATGCAGTTAATTATTTTAATTAACTCCGACCCGGTGTCGTCTCCCGGGCTAGTAACATAGGTCAAGCCATCTGCAAGTGGTGGCTGGTTGATACCACAGAATATTTTCGTTCCAACAGTGCACTGAAAGAAATAGCTATCTCGACCATTGTGCCATGGGGACTGGGGGGAACCTGATGTGATCTTAATTAGCAGTGTGTCAACAAAATTGAATTTTGGGGGCGATGACGCTATTTTTCCCGATCTTTCTATCACTAAGCTGGGGCATGATTTTGCAGATTACATTTTGTAGTACGCAGATAGTTTAATGCGATTTATTCCGAGTCGCACCCTTCTCGCGCAACTGCTCTAATCCTTTGGTAGCTTGATAATTGTTGTATTTTCCCGTACTTACTCCCTCCTCGAGGGATAAGTCATACATATTTTGCAAGGAGGCGGCAGAGATAATATTAACGATAGGCTTGTAGGTAGATCTCTCGTGCGTAACCCAACTTTGGCGCGCTAACCATTAACCACTAAAAATTTGCCTCGTATTTGATATGTTGATAAGGCAGGGCACTGCGACAGAATGGGGGAGATTTAAATTTACTTTAGATAGTAATTAATAGTGTTTACATCGCAACACATGTCGTACTGAATTAGCAGATTTGTTGCGTGGTGAGGTCGACCCTGCCACGGATCGGACATTTTCTATGCCATTTACGTAAAAACCTTACCCCTACATTACATTCAAAATCATTGTTCCAGTCATGAAAAAACTATTTGAAATCGCCCCCCCCCCACCACCCCCCCCCCCCCATCCCCTTTCCGAAACCAGCATGGTTTGAATTGATTGGAACTTGTGCCTCGTTTCATACAAACAGAGCGTGGGAAGGAAATGTGGAAAATAACAAGACGCTTCAGTGAGTCCAATTTACTGTGAAGATTGCCTGCCAAGACGACACAACCAGACCCTGCCAGAGGTGAAGCCTAAATTCAGAATTTTCCAATTAACAACCGAACACTGTCGTAAATTTATTTTGATAGAAAAGACGTCGAACAAATAGTGGTTCCGATTTAGACGTGGAAAATTATGAGGAAAGCACAGTGGATAAGAAAATGTAGAGATTTAATAAGTTACATCACAGCGTGCTGGAGGAAGTAAAGACAGACTTATTTTACGACAAAATCGTTTCTCTCAATCTTCTCTTTCCTCTCTCCTGGTCCAACACAAATTATGATTGCCAGTTTTATCCAGACTCCGGTCATCTAGCGCGCACACTCGACGACGGGCGATTTGGGTGTTTTCAAAACACACACACGACGTTGACTACAAACTATATTAAACTGAATCTTGAGGATAAAGTTGCAAAGGCTTTTGCGGTGATATCACATCCCCCTCCCAACACACCAAGAACTAAATGAGCTTTATGTGGTGATTTTATTCACTATTTTAAACAACATCAAATACCACTTAAAAATACAGATATTACCTAATAAAATATCGATAAGTACACAAAAGCCAAATCTTAACAAATTAGCGGAGGGGTCTGTTGTAAGAAGATGATTATCGGACTAAGCTAAGCCCTTCCCGCAACTCATTAAGACAAGAGACAAACCCAGTCCGAGGATAGAGCTAATGATCACAAACACGGGTACGTTAACCTAACAGCTAAAGTTGAATTACCACTGAAAGAGGTGAGCCCGTTTACCCTCTTAGTTAGACCCTGGGATATTATTTAGGTGATAGGAAAATAAAAACCTCGTTCTTCCAAGCTGTGTCTTCCCCTTTACCGGATGAGCAAAATGGAAAGGAGGTGGTTTTTAAACAGAGTGCTATACCAAATTATAGACCATATCCCTACTTAAAGGTAACAATGTTAGGGGTTTATACAGAAAACTGATATATATTTGTACACCAGGTAAGCAAGTTAACAACTATACTGGGTCACACAAATGAATTAATTTCCCCCCCATGTCATTCAAACACGCGCTAGCAACCACCACCCGGGCCTTCACTCATCTTGCTCGCACCACAATACCGCCATATTGTGAAAAAATGTCAAATCCTTGCACCCATTAGAATAACACAACGAGCAGTTTACACCTCAAACCTCCCACCTCAATAAATGTATTGATGTGTTTGTTCAACGTTCTAGCCCCCAGATTATCGGGGTAAGGCTTGGTCAGCCCACATAAAAGGCATCCCGTAAACGCTGGAAAATGACATAAGTCTGTAGTTGTGTCTCTTTTACATAATAACAGTTTCTAATGGGAGGGCCACTTTCCACGGTCTTGATACCGGGCTGTGGCAGGAGATGCTGTGTGGTCATATTTGACTATGCCGCTGATAATAAAATTCTTACGACGTGCTGTACACTTTATCCGTGAAGGTATATGGTTTAAGGTCCAGTGAGATGAAAACTAGTACACATCACTGTTTCAGGAAATTATGAATTATCTCTCTGTGTCAGTAAACTAACAAAGCTCGGGCCAGTGTTCTTCTTCCCGTTACGAACTTAAGTTGTTTGATGGTGCGTTAAATTTGTCTTTGGGTGTGCTTTATCTTTGGCTATAAATTTAGATAGCGGAATTCCAAACAATATGAATCGCCTCAAAGAGGATTAAAAATTTACACATGTCTCAACAAGTTCTGTACGTCAAGTCGTCAGGGGGAACTCTACACTACTAGTTTTATGCTTTGCTTTGCTTAGATTTGATTTCTTTTATTGCTTTCTATGCTGCTGGATCGCACAGGTTACGATCACTCTCATGTATGAAATGAAAAAAAATGACATGTAAATATACCGAAAACAAATAACCTTCTAAAGCGCGGATGAATTTTCCGTTAAGCCTATTATATATATGACTCGCTTATTTAATTATGTATTTAATAAACACTGCGCGAGTTCTAGTGGGTTAAAAACACACATCTATAAAACTAAGAACTTAAACTGAATTTATTAATTATAAATTCCTTCGCGACTTTAAAAGTTAATTTAAGCATCTATTATCTTTATTGAAATAATATAATAGATAGAGATCAATTATATTTAAAAAAACTGGAACTCTTGAGATGGGTTTAAATTAAAATTAGATTTTAAATTAAAAACAAAAAATCCCTTGAAATAGATGATGACTAGACCACTGATCACTTTACACAAACTATATATTTTACCGCTTTGCACAGAATTAGAAATCACTGCAAATATATATAATATCCAGGGGAAAATCCACAACAAGATTTCAATAAAGCTAGTGCTTCTGTAAAGGTCTGGCCAGCGAGTGATAACGTGTCTAGTTCTACATGGTCTATTTAGCTAAAATGAAATGTAAGTTGAGTGGGACATGATAAACTTGACAACTTATTTGATCTCACGAACTTTGGGGGATCTGACCGCCAAATCAAGAGAAGAAGCCGCCCCCTGGTCTTCGTATCCGCTCGCTGCTGCCCGTTTCGCTTTCCCCCGTTCGCTCGGTTCCTCGATTGACACCGAGACGCGAAATTAGCGGCAAGCAACTGCGTCTCGTATCAGGGAAAACTACTGTCTTTGATAGCGCCGATAGTCTCCCCTAAGATCCCTCGGTCTGTCTCTTTGATCTCGTCGCTGTATCATACATGAGTCCCGGTGGAATGCGTTCTGGCAAACGAAAAGTTACAACAACTGTTCAGGGGTTCTAATGTTATGAAAAGCTAAAGGTCCCTTTAAATCATCCATCATATCAGGGAAAATTCACTAGTCAAACTAGACGTACGTCACAATCGTCCCCACTTTTAGACATGAAACCATTTTTCATGTTTTCATTTTTGACAATGAGGAGGTGACCTGAATGGTGATTTTAGGATGAGTTGGTATCTTCAGTTTGCTCTTCTTCCCTTCTGATAGAACCAGTTTCTAAGTCTACTCAGAAAATCAGCCCCGACATTCTGTCTTCCCGGAATATATTCCACTTTGAAAAAGATATAGACGCTTATAAAGGAGAGGGCCCAAACGCATGATCCTAGCGTAAAATTCTTTATTGGCACCAAGAAAATGCTAACGAGCGTGGTGTCTGTTTGCACCGTGAAAAGATGTACCATAAAAAGAAAACCTCATGAATGGCAGTCTGATACTGTCAATCATAGCAAGACATTTCCCTTTTTCAACTACGCGCTGTAGTTTCCTTTCCGCTTTATTTAAATTTCCGACTGCCATAGCAACTGGAAATAGCATGTTTCAGTCACTGTCATCCGGCTTGAAGTCAGTGTTGACCCATGCCCTGACCTGACATGCGTCCGACTCTCAGTACAAAAGTTTTTCTTGAGGTCAGGCAACTCAAAATGGGGTATGCAGACAACTGTCCCTTCAAATGCTATCTAACGCGTGTTCGGCACTTTTGATCCCATGATGACCTTATCAGGACAACCTTTCTTTGTGAGTTCAGCTCAGAGGTGCCGTCATTCCGTTGAAGTTCTGGATGTACTTCTGATAGTAACTGCACATAGCGATAAAAGGAACGAACGACTATCTACGATCGGGGTCCTTTTTGCATGCCACAAGTTCTCCACGTTTCTTCTTAATAGGCCAACTGCATCACGTGAAGAAATTAGTGTGCCCCAGTGCAAGTACAAATGTTCAACAACCCGATGAGACATTTGCTAGGTCTGGGCTGAGAGACCCATTCCTTTAGTCTCCTGAGGAGCATAGCCACCGTAGCAATATGTACATCATAAGGATTCCCGATGCAATTAAGATGTCATCTATGAAATTATTGGTATGTGACTTTGCAAAGGATATAGAAGCATCTTCACATCCAGTTGAACACTCCTGTGCAATATTAAAACCGAACGGCATCACTTTAAATGTGTAATATCCTTCACCTAGTGCTGAAAGCTAACAAAGTTAAATTCCTCCTTACTGGTATTTTGTATAATACCTTACTGAGGTCATCTTGGAGAAATCATTGCTTTGCTGAGCTTGGTGAGCAACTCAGAAACAGGTGGGAGAGGTTCGGGCTGGAATTCCTTTATCGCGTTTAGAAACCTGTAATCAATGCACAGCCGAACTTCCTTATTGGCGTTCTGCAACAAGCACACGCTCGAGCTGATAATGAGATGTTAGACTCACTGATAATTCCTCTTCCAGACGCAGCATTGTCTATTTCTCCCGCGAAAGTGCATCAGCTTTATCGTACGGGATGGGTTAAACTCTTGGTTTGAACAGGTGGTCTCGTATTGTTAAAATTCATGTCAAATCAATGAGATTTTTTACGAGCCAGATAACATCCGTTAAGACTGCGCTTGTACTGTTTTTAGTAAGAAAACCCTAGTTACTTGTTTTGTTGTTTCTTGGTTGAGAGATTGTCGCCGAACTTGACATCTTAAAGGATACAGTGGGTTGCAGTGATACATCCATGCAACCATCAACAACTTCCTCGTCTCCGTTTGCTAGGCGACAGACAGGAGATGCTCGGAGGATGGCAACCCGTTCTTTCCCGAAAAATTCTCTTTAGCAGATTTTACTGGAAGAAACCTTCTCCTTTCCTTTGATGGGAATCTTGTAGTTGGTACGGTGAGATCTTTTTTACGGACGAAAACGGTCCTTGCCAACCGATGCGCAATGTTTCTATCTGCTCTCCGTTTTGAATGTAGCAATAGGACTTTCTCCCCTGGTTGTAGTTCTCTCTCTTTTGCAGCTTTGTTGTATCTTTTAGTAATTTTAGCGCGGGCATTCTTAAGGTTGGTAGTAGCTAGATCCCATCCTAGCTTTAGCCTTTCCTTAAGCTCAGATACATACTTGCTTGCAGAGACGACTGTCTCGTCAGCCTTCTGGTCTGTCAGGGACCGAAGTAAGGCTTCTAGTGGCCCCTTAATAGGTCTGCCAAATAAAAGTGTAGCTGTCGCAAAACCCGTAGACGCTTGGGGTACCTCTCGGTAGGCGAATAAGGCAGCCGATATATATTGGTCCCAGTCTTCCGGTTTCTCCTGACCCAGCTTACGTAACATCATGTGAGGGTACCGTTAAAACGTTCCACGAGCCCATATTTTTTTTTTTTTTTTTCGGCCTGATGTAGTGACTAGTAGATGGATATTTTATCCCGCACACGATCTTAAAGATCTCCTCCATTAACAGGCTACGGAATTGGGATCCATTGTCCGTCAAAACTTGTTGAGGGAATCCCAACCGTGTAAAAATTTGCACAAGGGCTTCTGCGACATGCTTTGAATTAGTGCATGGTAGCGGTACGGCTTCGGCCCACATAGTGCAAGTGTCAACTAAGGTCAGGATGAAAATAGTTCCTTCTTTCTGGGTCTTTTCTATCCAGAGTACCAAATAATGTAGAACAGCAAACACGTTCAAAATGGAGTTCCCTACCTAATTGGCAATGTGCCCCATAGGTACTTTGGGGTGTCAAGTGCTTGGGTTGCTACCGTTGGGCACTGGGCCGCAGGATTATCACGTACCTGACAATGTCAGAGTTCACTTCTGGTGACCACCAAATGTTGGTTTTTTACTTCGCTGAATAGTGGCTGTTTTTGTCACATGTGTCCGCTAAAGGGGAAGAGAGGTGCCCCACATTTTCTAAGAATCTGGTTTCCTGTATTGCGTCGGTACTTTGAGGAAGCTGGCTAATTCCCCGTGTCCGTGGTTGCTTCGTCTCTACGTATACAATACACCATACATTAGAAAAGATGTCTCCGTTGCTGTTCTGGGGTTCCTATAGCCCATGGGTCAGTTTTTTAAAGGCAGCGGCGCCAGAGTTGTAGGGTCCTTTATACTGTTTGCGCCTCCTTTCTTCTAGTTTCATTCGGCAACAAGTTCTGGCGGCAGGCTCCCTCACTCCTTCTTGGCTTTGCACTCTTGGTGGTTACCCTCTGCTGCCACAATCGGCTTCTTAGGTCTCCGAATGAACAACATATCTTACATCCCAGGATAACTGGGTAGATCGGATCATCTTCATTATGGCCGCTTTAATAAACTCCATCTGACAAAGTTCCAGAGTGTATTTCTACAGTGCGATAGGAAGCGTCCTGGGTGCCTCACTCCTGAAACTCCACTAAGTTTGACGGTTTCTACTGTCTCCTGACCTGAGTTTGACTAGGTGCCTAGCGACAATACAATCAAAACTTATCTCAGTGTCAAAAGGAAATTAGTAGATGGTACCGTTCAAAATTACAGTTCCTCGAGTTGAGGTGTGGTCCCCTCAGGGTGAGTTGAAATCACTGACAATTGACTCTACCTTTCGAGGCATGTATGCAAACATCCAATGACGGTTTGCACCGTGTTTGTATTTGCCCCTGATCACGACGTTCCTGGTGTAGGGGTCTTCCCTTTTCCTTGACCTGCGAAATGTGCCGCGCTGACCTCGTAGGCTTGTTGGGTTTGATCCATCAGAATTTGTTGTTTGGGGGGATATCGCGGTTTTTGTAGATATTTCGTATTTTTCTGGGGAGGTTTCTGGATATTGTTATCGTCGTTGGTTTATAAATGGTTGAGCAGGAAGTGGGAAAATAGGATTTGCCTTCTTAGGATTCTGTTTTCGAGATGGCTCATCGGTGGTTTATACTTTTAGTGCTGGTCAAGTTCTACCATAAGCTGCATTGCTAATAGCGTTCGGCTTTATTTGAGTATGTCCTTCAAGCTGGACTGCCCCCCTGTTCAGCCCAAAAAAATTCTACGAGTTTCCATTGCGACAAAGTGGGATTTATCCTGCTCCACAAAGAAACAAGTTCAGGAGTCCCATCATATGAAAGTGGTTCGATGTCAGATAATTCAATGTCACATTGTCAGATAAACCCGTTGAGACGTGAAAGTGAACTGGGGGAAATGTTTCCGTGCTCTCATTTTCGCTGTTGTTCTGAACAACTGCAGAAACTTTCGGCCAGTCATCTCAAAACTGATCTCGTAGTAATAGGCCTTTTTTCAACAAGTCCTAATATCATGTTGATTCGTCCCACGCTTTGGTGTAAACGTCTAATCGACATTGCGCCTTTCAGTGGACAACTTGAAAAGTTTGAGCGCCCAGCGGGTATACTCTAACCATAAAGATTCGCGAGTCACTCTCGAATTTTTCTAATTGAGCGTAGCGGTCAATTTTTTCTCGTTAGGGTTAGGAAAAAGATTTCTAAAGAAAACGACACAGCAGTTAATATTGTGGCAGATTGAGTACTGGAAGGTCCATTGATTGAACTGGGGCGAAGACGGCTTCGTTAGTCGAAGTAGATGCGCCCCGACATCTCTAGAGACTTTTAGCGCCAGTTGATGATGTCTTCTTCCGTTGTCTCTTTTCTTCTCTCTCTTTCTGCGAGTTTCCCATCTCTGCTTCATTTTTGTTCTGTTCCAAATAAAAAGACGTTCTTCCCTCGTTCTTTCCTTATCTGGCCTTCAATCCTGGGCTTCTCTTTCCTCCTCTGATCTTTTCTTTTCTTACCTTCCTCTCAGCTTCAGCTCTCTGTTAGCTCTGACTTCACTCTCAGCACTATTCAGGCTCTCCTGTTGCTCCGCGTTCATATCCATTTCCAAAATTCCGTGGTTTTATTAAACGTCGTTTTGCAAGCTTTCAGACTGAGTCTAATCTGCTACTGCCTCGATTTCGCTTCGAAACCTCTAGATGGACCTCATCTTTATCCTCCTCTTGCCTTTGTATAAAGTAATAATGAAAGAAGTATGCCTTAGAGAACTAGTAAGAAGAAACGCGAAATGGAGGAACCTGAACCGCTACGAGAAAAAAACACAAGTTATAAATTTTCCTGTGTTACCTCCAACCTGTACCGTGCAAACGTATCGCTGCAATTAACTGGCAAATAAGGCTCAAAACGCAAGCGACTTAATAGGCCCACTCAAATGGTAATACACTGAAAAGAATCCTACTAATACTAACATAGAGTAAAAATTTATATAAAAACAATTAAAAAGGAAAAAAAAAAAATTTTCCTCCCCTGAAATTTTTTAACTCTCAGACAACAAACTCCGTCCCTAAAGTCAATTATTGAGATGAGACGTTGTTAACTTAATTTTTAAAAATCAGAACAATCCACTTTAGCTAAGCTCAATCTCTTCTTAACATCAAAAACTTTAGTGACAGTAAAACACTCACGCAATCCCAGCAACATTTATAAAGAAATAAATATAATTATCTCCGCCAGAGGATAATAAAAATAGCAAAATATATTGATTATCTGTACTGTACTTTCTAACTAGCTGTGGAGAGAAAACAACTTAAAATGCTGTGTGGGACAACCCAAATACTTAAAGAACGTTGTCTAGGGGGTATTATTTATTTATTTCCCTACTTCACAAAAGACCAATCATTCACAACACTCTACCATAGATAGACCTCCGGAACTAAAACAGCCATCAAAAAACTTTATCCCTGCTATTGCGATTGCCTCAAATTTAGCTCAAGAACCCAGAACCAGCCCACAACTATGTGTGCACAAATGTATCTTCTCAAAATATCCAGACGAGCCAAGCCATAAAGTCGAAAAATTATTTAAGAGAAAACGAGTCGTAGAAATAAGTGGTCCCGTTTTAGAGTGGAAAAATGATGAATTAAAGCTCAGTGATAGAAAATGTAGAGGATTTAAATAGGTTACATCACACGCGTGCTGGAGGAGAGTAAATGACATGGACTTATTTAGACGACAAATCGTGTCTCTCAATCTTCTCTTTCACTCACCATGTGTCAACAATTATTTTGCCAGGTTTTTTCCAGACTCCATCTGCGCGCACACCGTGTTTGCATTTGCCGAATCGGTGTTTTCAAACACACACACGACTTTGATACAAACTATAATAAACGAATAGGGGAAAAGTTGGTCTTTGGTATATCCAACACACAGAACTAAAATGAGTTTAGTGTGATTTTATTCACTTTTTAAACAATCAATCACTAAAAATATCAGATATTACATAAATTTATCATAAGTACCAGGTCAGCAAAAATGCAAATAAACAAGATTTGGGAGGGGTGAAGAAGATTGGTATCGACTAAAGCCCTTCCCGCTTATTAGACAAAGACAAACCCAGTCCAGAGATAGATAATATCAGGAACACGGGTACGTTAACCTAACAGTAAAGTTAATTACTCTGAAAGAGGTGTTACCAAGTTAGGTATAAATTGAGTGATAGAAAAAAAAAACCAGTTCTTCCCATCTGTTCTTCCTTTACTACAGCACGATGGAAAGGAGGTCGTTTTATAAACAGAGTTAACAAATTATCAACTATCCCACTTAAAGGAAACAATGGTATAGGGTATAATACAGAAAAGATATATGATTACCAGGTAAGCAAGTTAATACAAAATGGTCACACAAAAGAATTAATTTCCTGTCATTCATACACCCACGCGCTAGCAAAGCAATGGCCTTCAAGTCATCTTGCTCTCACTTACCGATTGTGAAAAAATCTTGCACTCCATAGAAATTAACACAACAACATTTACACCTCAAACTAAATGTATGAGTTGTTTGTTCAAGTTCTAGCCCCATATTAGCTGGTGTAGGCGGATCAGCACTAAAAGGATCCCGTTAACGTCTCTGGAAAATGAATCTGGTAGTTGTGTCCCTCTTTTTCTTAATAACAGTTTCTATGGTAGGGCACGGTCTCTGATACCGGGTGAGGATGGTGTGTAGTCCTATTTGACTATGCCGCTGATAATAAAATTCTTACGCGTGCTGGTACACTTTATCCGTGAGAGTATTGTTATATTAAGCTGTACCAGTGAGAAAACTAGTCACATCACTGTTACAGAAATATGAATTATCTCACTTCGTGTCTATAAACTAACAAAAGCTCCGTGCCCGTGATGTCTGTCTCTTCCGTAATACGCTACTTAATGTTTTGCTTGATGGTGAGCGTTATAAATTTGTCTTTGTGGTATGGTGCTTTCTTTTGCTATAGAGTTAGATAGCGGAATATCCAAACATAGAATCGCCATCAAATGATGAAAAAACTTTACCACAGTCCCTCAACAAGTTCTGCGTCTGGGAACTCTACACACTGTTTAATGCTTTGCTTTTGCTTAGATTGAATTCATTCATTGCTTTTCTTAATGTCTAGCGGCATCCTCACAAGAAGTGTTTACGATCACGCTCTGAAAAAAAGGAAAAAAAGAGACATGTACATATACCGCAACAACAAAATAACCTTCTAAAGCGCGAAAGAATTATCCCGTTAGACTAGGCCGATTATAATAATACGCTCACGAGTAATGTTAATTAAGTATTAAATAAAGCACTAGACGCGATGTTCATTAGTGTTTGAAAACACACATCTATAAACTAGGACTAAACTGAATTTATGTAACTATGAAATCCTAAATCGGATAATATTAAAAAGTTAATTATCAGCATCGATTACTCTTTGAAATAGTACTAATAGTATAGATCATTAATTAAAAACAGAACTCTTGAAGATGGTTTAGATTAAAGAGATTTGAAATTAATATAGATTCCCTTAGGAAAAAGAATGACAAACCATTTATCAACTGTACATATTGAGAGATAAGTTTTACGGCTTTGCAACAGAATTTAGATAATCACTGCAATATATATACACAAACCATCCATGGAAAATCTATAAGAACAAGATTCAATAAAGCTAGTGCTTCTTAAAGGTCTGGCAGCGAGTGATAACGTTCTAATTTCTCACATGGACTATTTAGCTAAAAAGAATGTAAGTTTGAGTGGTGACAATGGATAACTTGACAGATATATTGATCTTCACGAACTTATGGGATCTGACCGCCAATCAAGATAGAAACTGACCGCACCCTGGTCTCGTATCTCTCCAATCGCCATTCTACCCCGTATCTCTTCCCCTCATCGCTCGTTCCTCATATTGACACCGAGCACGCGAAATAGCGGCAACAACTGCGTTCGTATCAGGTACCACTACTGTCTTGTACTGTCCGAAAGTCTCCCCTAAAATCTCCCTTCGGTTCTGTCTCTTTGATCTTGGTCCGCTTGTGCTGTTTGATTCCTGGCGACGCCGAAGGTCTACAACAAATGATCAGTAGGTTCTAATGATATATGAAAAGCCTAAGGTCCCTTTAATCATGCCATTCATATCATGGGAAAATAAAAATTTCCTGTCAAACTAGACGTAACGTCACAAACACCTTTTATAGGATTATTTTGTCACCAACTATACAAAACGATCCCAGGAGATTCTCTATCATTTGACAAAAGGATACCGAATAATCTGAGGAAGCTGAACACACGAATTCAGAGAGGGCAAATAAAGTTAAAATTAACGACCCCCAAGTACACGTGTAAAAGGCATCGGCTCAATCCTGAGCGCAATAAAGTCTGTGAGCCATGATATATGCGTAAGTAGTCATTTCACATTCTATATTTTCATTTCTAACATGTGAACATAAAATCGTATATTTTACCAGTGAATATAAATATGTAGAAAATCGCTAGTGGATTTCCCAGTCCAATTGAGCTCAGGCCACCCAGCGCATAGAATGGTGAATACACGGAAATGACCACTAGCACGAGCTGGCACTGATTTATTACTAATTTCATAAATAGAACTAAACGCGAATCAGTAGTCCCAAGTTCCAAAAGAAGCAGGGATTGAAAGACCGTACTTTTAATTAAAATACTTACTTGTCAAGATAAGTGTAAACATAAATGAAAATCTTTATTCAGTTTAATATGGTGAACACTTTTTCCAATCAGTGGAAATGTAAATGTTAACATATACTATGAGTACTTTTAATCATTTCATTGAAATGTAAAGTAAACAAAACATCTATTTAATGTAAAGAAAAGAAAGTTTTCACTCGAGGGATTAAAGTTAATTCTCATGCGATGGTAAATTTCTGAAGTAAGTGATAGGGTAAAATGGACACATCAGTAATGTGTCGGGAAACGCAAGTACTCAGTAGAGCGTTTCGTTTCTATTCCCCTTTTACCAAATTGTTGATGGTGGTACCAATTTTAAAGGGTACATCTCTGGACCCAGAAGGGGAACAGGGTCTGAGCTTTAAGACGAGGGACAACTTTTGTAGACTCTTCCTGAACACTCCTGGGAACGAAGCTGCACTCTACAACTCTGTGACAGCGACGAGCGTGAGCAGTGTAAAATTACCGAGCCGAGCTGGAGCAGAAACAACCACTGGCAGCTAAGTTCAATATATAAGCTCAAAAGGCGGAACTTTTCATAGGACCTTTTATCAATTAATGATGAACTCTTTCTTTTCTAACTATCAATTATTTTTTCAAACTGTTAAAACTTAAGTGATTATTAAATTTTGTTATTTGTAATTTTACAAAATTTAACTTCGATTTCATCATTTTAAAATAGTACTGCATGTTTGTCTCTGTCAAATTAATTACATACACTCAAAACTGAGTCGATATCAGAATAAACGGATTTCCACTGAGTAAATCAGAGGATGTGTCTTAACGAGCTAAGAATAATCATTGTCTTTAAATCTTCACACAATTTTGTCGAAATATTCTAGAATAAACGTGCTCAACCAAGCAGCATTCTTTAACGCTTATCTGATTATCTTGTAAACACACCAAAGAGATAAAGCGTCATTACCTTTCTATTTAACAAATCTGCCGAGAGTAATATTGTGGAAGAGAGCACAATATAAGCCCATATAGATACACCACCTTGAGTTTTGGCCACTGTTGATCACTACTGTAAAAGCAGGGTAGGCACTACCGTCACACATGCCAAATGAAAAACTTTTTTAAACTTGCACAAAAAATGATATAATTATATAAAAATACGACGTAACTGGATGATATGTAAATCTGGTAGCTGATATAATAGTTTAACTTTGTCTCATAAAATGATATAATTATATAAGAATACTACGTTAATTGGGTGATAGGTAAATCTGGTAGCTATTAAAATATTTAACTTGCTCTAATAAAAATAAATATAATTATATAAAACTAACGACGTTTATAGATTAATAGTACATCTGGTAGCTGTTAAAATATTTAACTAGCTCAATAAAATGAAATAATTATAAAAAAAAACGACGTTATTGAGGGTATAGTAAATCGGTAGCTGTTTATAATATTTAACTTCACAATAAAAATGATATAATTATTATAAAAATACGACGTTATTGGTCATAAGTTATAGTTCAATTCCCGCCGTTTTTTTAGCGTTTGTTAAAATTTTGATTTAACTCTTTGTTTATAGTTTGTTTATTTCCGTTTTTAATTATTTGTTGTTACCATACACATATGTTAGTATCGAGTAGTTCATTAGTGCACTCTAGAGTTAGTAAGCCGATCTATTAGGTAACCTTATGTTTAAGATGACCTTTTATAACAATAATACCCCACACAGTTTTAGCCGCGTTACAAGTAGTAGTTCATGTGCAAGGTTTGCTATGAATATTGACAGTGGTCCTAAGTGTTGTTTATCATCCTAACAGTATGATAGTCTGATGTATTAGTTTACGTCGCAACGGCTGCTGCGGGGTCTGGGTCGGCATGCATGGTCCACTATTGGTGTACCGCAGAGCAACTTTTCATGGATAGGTTAACGCAGGACTCGGTTGTAGATGCTAGACCAACTCAGACTAGTGAATGCCAATAGTTTTTGAAATAAATTAGATGAGCCTAACACCGTATTCCAAATGAGAATGCAGATCATAGTGCGTGTAACGGATCCAGTGTACCTTGTCAACACAGTGTTGTCAGCGATAGCTAAACAGCGCACAGAGTGATCAGATCTCATGAACATACTGATTACAATACAATTAGGATACTTAATGGTCCGCCCTCACAGCTCAAATAGATACTAGCCTTAATAAACAAATAATTGATATACTGTGACCTACTGGAGTGAGACGAGTGAATGGCGTACAGTTTGACTAATTGTTGATCTCAGTTGTGTTGATGACTTAAGATTAGAGTTAGAAGTAATGGTTAGATAATTAGAATGTAGTAGCCCATGTGAAAACATGGACACATATTCCGCTACCTAATACATAAACAACTACTATTTATTGACAACTAGTGTGTATGTTCTCACATTACTGTGATTATCAAACATCAAACTCGTGTTAAGTATATAAAAAAAAATAAAAATAACTACAAAACGTATTGTATAATGTTTGATCTGCGCAAATATTTATTAATATGATACAACACGAAGATAACAAGTTTTTTTATCACAACTTACAGCGTTGTTCAGCTGCCACAGGGTAAGCTTGTAGGTCATTGCTAGAGGTCCACACACCTTCTAATAGGTTTTGTTACGAATTGCTCAAAGTTGTTTGTGTTTGACATCAATGTGAACTGACAAGCCCAAAAAAAAAGAACTCCAACTACACCCATTCCCTCTTAGAGACATTCATTAGAAACATTTTCAAGTCAATCCTTCCTTCAGCTTGAGAACCAAGAGTTGAAAGCTTATTTTTAATGCTATCCTAGAAAAGGACAAGTATTGTTGAGCTACTACAGTTACGCGTTGGTGGGTTCGCCAGGGGCATTAACGGTAGAACTACGACCACTGAAACAGACATTGAGAATTTAGTAAAGATGGAGATTATTTTGTTTAACAGACTATGACAGTTTTTTTTCAAGCACTTCCTATATGTTCTATCGCTAGATACAATGACAACGAAGCTGGATAGTTTTGGTAACCCACTGTTTAGTTGTTTAACAAAAAATGTTTGAGGCATTTGCATCTGTCAATATTCAAAGTATTCCAATCAGGCATCCGTTTCGATTTACTTTTTTAGTTTTACAAGATGGGTTAATTCTGTTCCTGTCAACAATCAAGTTAGTTTGTCTAATCATCTCTTGAGAAAAAGTCACGTTGGTCACATTGACATTTCTGTGACATGAGTATTACTTTTGATTTCGTACTGACTACATCAATTCTTGTAACCGTCAAACCTAGGCCTGCTGTGGGTAACATGGTGATTTTCAGAAGTTAATTCTTGAACAAACTGATGTATATACAATCCTGTAGACAGAAAATGCTCACAATGGAACTTTTTTCTTTTCTGGTTTGTCAAGTAGCATTCTTTTCCAAAATTATACATTGTAGTCACGTTTTTGTTAATCATCTTTGTTGGTGATTAATAATGGTAACTAACCCCACATCTGTCCACCTTGTAATTCCCGTTAGTTATGTATAGTGTTTACCTCATTGTGTCGCTACTTCTCCGTATCACAAATCGTGGTCACGTTGATTGCACAATAGGTCGGCGGTCGTGAAAACTCTTGCATCCATCCTAGCTACACTGTCACATCCAATTACAAACTATGAAAACTAACTATAACTAGATACTTGGAATGTAAATGCAGTCAATAAGCATATCAACACACAACAATCTCAAAACATGGAAGTGTGTGTTCGCGAACCAGACTTAGAAAATGAATACTGGGGAGGGAGATAATCCACGGAACAGCATAGCACAGAACAGTAAGGATTCGGCACGTGACTAACTGAGGAAGTGACAATGTTTACCACGATGAGATAGAATGAAGTTTGTGGCGATATGTACACTAACAGTAGACAAGAAAAAACTGTCACAAGATGCCTCCCCCCCATTGTTCCCCTCCCTTTTTCCTTACCCCTTTTCCCCCATCTTGTTTATATTAGCACATTACTGTACAAATAGAGCTTAGGTTACTCTCAGCATCTAAGAAGTGAAGACTAAAAAGTTCCCACATGGTAAAACAACAATGCAATAAATAAACATACCGCGAAACATCGACGTCATTGGCTAACAAGTAAATAAAAAAATACTACATTAGGATCAGAGGTGTCGAAAACCCGTCTACTACCACATCTAACCTGCGTAGATCCCTGTGGAGAACTGCGGGAAAAGATTTTTTTAATAAATCTAGCGTAGGAAACCTTTCGCCCCCTAATGTAGTACCCTCACTCCTGCCCAGCATTTCCAAAAGAATGGCGGGATGTCCCCCGGATTTCAACGTGTAATTTCTGTGACTACTAATTTCCCACTGATATAACACATGGACCTGGCTGCAAAACATAACATCGGTAAATAACATGTAGAAAGGAATGTCAATCATTTATTGTATTTGTTAAGGTTGATGCTCATACCCAAACTCTCTCTTACACCATTTAACACTACTTCAGCTGCTTGGAAGATGATCGCACCAGCAAAGATACTTTCTACGGGGACAATGCAATAAATGACAAAAAACGGTCCGGGCAAACCGCATCTGAGAGGTACAAAGGTATGTGCACGAGGAGACATGAAAGGCTACCCCACAGTCGGGTCGGAGTGGCTCAGACAATATGGCATCCCTGCCTATCTGAGTTCGTAGAGGAACCTGGTTCGATCCCAATTCGGAAAATAATTTATGGAACATTTTTTTTTTAGAACCTAGAGGTCCTAATACAATGCATACTCTACTCCACCCTGATCTCTTGGGTAGCTGAGATCTGAAACCTAGCCTACTCGGATAAGGGTGAAAAACTAATAGGAAGGTTGGTTGCCCATGAGCAAGTAGGGTGCGTAAAAATCCCACCACCCACGGCAGTTGGAGATCGTAAACGAGTATGCCTAACAGCCCGCAGCACTGTTAAAGTTTAAGAAATAGAAACCTACCCACAAACCAAAATAATCAAGAATTTATTGAATCCTATATTTACACATTTTGATATTATTCTCGCCGTACTCAACTACGGAGTTCGGTGCACTAAGGCTGAGATCCTCCTTGAGTGATCTAAGGAAGGAGATGGGAGCAACTGTGGAGTAGACCCGTGTGAAATGACGATATTCCCTAAAAACCAAAACAAACCCCACGGACAGGCAAGAATTGAAGGTGGACTACAATTATATATATATATATATATATATATATATATATATATATAATATATATATATATATATATAATATATATATATATAATACAAGGTCGGGCGTTATGAATTAAGATGTTGTAGATAATCTTTGAAGTTAGCCAAGTCAAACGACTAGAGGCACAACTGCCAACCGAAGAACTCAAATAAACGAGCCACTCCCCTTTGAACCAGAGGAACTTTACTATTTTATTAACATCACAAAGGCTCTATAAATTCCCACAGGATGAATTGATTATCAATCACATTGATACTGGCCCCAGTTGTTGTAGGCCTTCAGGTCAGACACCACCAAGATACGAATCGGTTATTTTTTTTTTTCTGTCTGTCTGAGAGTCCTCAACACACAACCGTCTTCTACACGTTGATATATCGTCGAAATATAATGAATAAGTAGTTTAGAATACTCCTTGTGATCAATATACATCTTTGGCATTCACACGTGAATTTTGCGCATGGAGCTCACAGAGACGCGTCTCTCCACCTTAAGAACACAATTCCGAAAAGGACCCCCGCAGCAGACGATAACTCACTTCGTGCATCTCTTCTGTACGCATCTGCCCTGCATAAATCATATTACTGTCATTGTTTCCTGCGGTATTGTCGTTTCCGTTCACAATCCCCTGTCGTTTGATCAGCATACCAGCGATTGCACATAAGCGAACGCGTCGTTGGTGCGCAATAAGAAATGTAAACATATATTTATGTCATAAATAGTACCCTTGTCTACGATCCTGTGCGACAGTATTCTAAGTTTTGTTAAAATAATGTGCAACACACCGTCAAACTCAACCCGTATAGTCAAAAGTCATGTCAAAGAGTTGAATTTTTAAATATCAGTATGCCAGTCAAATTTGTACTGGTGCATAGTAAGCAATACGTGTACAGTAATGCGAGATTAAAGTGAACTGCATGCGTTTACTGAATGTGAAATTAATACCCGAAAACAAAAAAATTGTAATGACATTTTTCATAAGAAGTAGTAAAGGTTATCAGGATGGATTAACAAAATGTCAGTCTTATACTTCTATAAAGAGTTCTCAGTGTTATGAAGAACACATGTCATTAAATAAAAAGGTTTAGTATGTTCATTGCCCTTGATACTACACCACTTAATTATATTTAGAAGTGGTTTCATATTCAATGTGAGATTAAAATCCACATTAATGCAAAACATCGTAAAGTTGAACCAATCACATACGCACATTGAACAATGTTCCAAACTTATATCTGTGACTGTTGTCAATGAATGTTGTTTTTGCAATTAATGAGTTGTTTTGATTAAAACAAATGTGAATAAATAACGTTATATCATAAGCGCCACAACGATACTAGTCTCAATCAAGTTAGCATAATCAAGTTTAATGTTCCAATGACTATATATGTTCACTGAAATTCGAAGATCAGATATAATCTAGTCAATCATGTTTGCACTGAGCAATGTAGATCCCTGATATTATTTGTCATAATTTTGACATTCTTGTTTCCCTTTGGTCACCCATCATGGTCCAGGTTCCAGGTTATTTCCCTTGAAAAACCACACTTGCTCGAAATTGTTAATACAATTCGTATAAATGTACTATAGCGAGATTTGGTAAAACTTGCTTTGCTTGTGAAAAAATGTGTAACGCAACATACACACTCACAGAGCAGGTATAACGCGGTGGATCTTGCTTTGAAGTTTGAAGGTGGCGGAAAAAATGGCGTTACGTCTAGCCGAACGGCATTGAAGAACGAGGAAATAGCGAATATATGAAACATGGCCGACCTTAAAAGTTTACATTAGCTGGAAAGAAAATTTAAAGCTACAAGAACAAGCCTGGTTGAAAGTTATTAAAACTATATTAATTCACAAGAGGAGATAGAATTTGAGTAATATCCAAAAGGATATTATTCAAATGTAAATAGTTTTAAAATAATTGATAATTTTCATAGTCATCTCATCTACTAAAAGTTAGCGAAATATCTTTAAGAATTTATTATAAATACATGCCCAAACGGATGTCGATAACACTTGAATAGAATGTTGCTTCTTATGGGGAAAATGAAAGGATACCTAGGAAGGAAGGAAGGATATAAGTGTGTAGGGAAAAGAAGAGAAAACAAGTACAGAAAAAGCACAGATCGCCTCAAACCAAGAGATTAAACGAAAATCTTATGGGACTTCAGACGGTGCTTTCTCGTACGGGAGAGTTGCCCAAATATAAGGACACAGCCGCGCGTTTAAAATCCCACACATCAAATCCAGAAGCCAGAGTGAAAAACTGGAAGACAGTATCTGCAAGAAAAGTTCTTTTTTCACGCGGCATGCATGGCAGATAGACTTCAACCAATATAGCCTCACCGTGCGCTTATTAATCCTAAATGGGTATGTAAGTTTATTAAAGATATATGTATGACTATTATCATTTTATTTCAGATTTTATTTACGATTTGATTGTATCAGGCATAATAAAAAGGGTATGACACTAAGCAGAGTTAACCTCCACCGGCATTGTCAGGAAGCGCCTCATAACCATTAATTGGTTAGCCAGGTATATATATTCATGGCTCGAAGTTCTTTGCTGGAAGCTTACGAGTCTTACAGCAATTACATAAGTGACTTGGCATACGTCGTGGAGGGCAAGGTTAACTGTTATTGAATCATGTATTTTGTTATTTCTGTCAGTGGACATTTTTTATCATGTTATCTCGTAATATTACCATAATCATTATTTATATACAATACCCTGAAGACATGGTCGCCTCATGAACAGCAAGGGTTGGTGAGATGCTGGAAAAACATGGCACCTATTCCTTTTGTTCCAGGTTTTATGATCGTTCCTGATCGCGCTCATGTTCGAGTTTAAACTATTGACTTGAGGACCGTTGATCCTGCCTAACTGAAGCCTAGAGGTCAACCAATCTTAACACCTTAGTCTTCCGTAGTTATCGGCGGGCTGTAGGATAATCTATTGATTAAAGTGTTGGTCTCAGAATATCTCGAACAAATACCAGATGAGTTTATGTGTATCATCCAACAAACCACTGTAAAGCGGTTTCAATACTACCGGTCGAGATGAGAATAACAGCTAGAGAGTAGATAGCAAGATATATCAAAACTATACTTGTGTACAGACTTATAAAATTTAACTTGGCAGATTCATTCAAGAATTTTTAGTTACAAACATTTATTTAATGTGTAACTATACATAATCATACTCTTCCATCCATTTCCACCACCCCATTTCTCATTACAAGGATAAATATAAGCTGTGACATAAATAAATGATTAAACTTGTACTCAATTTGACGTGGTAAAATTTGTATAACTTGTTAAATTTTGAGTATACTTTAACTCTAATTTAATTTAATTATTATCACTTAATGTTACTATATCGAAAGTGGCACAGTAAAACTTCTGAAGCCTAAATCTATTGTCCAGTCTCGAGGAGTGTTCACACGAACAACCAGCCGTAACTCCAATTGTGATTAACCAGTGCAATTCTCTGGCACTGGGAACTTTTCAATACTTACTGGAGAGCGTTTCTACTTATTCTATACCACATATCATCACACTTAGAAAATACCTTTCGCTACATGTACCTTATTTCATATGCCATTTATTGAGAGACGGTTTGTCTCTTCGACAATATTCCCCATATGTTTCTTGTACACCAGTGCCCTAGTAAGAATGGTGTATTTTTTTACCAGTTCCATGCTTATCCTCGTAGCTTGTTCATAATGGTGGATCAAAGTGGTCAAGTTAAAGAAGTCAACGTCCAGTGTATCACTGCAGATTCAACAAACATTTGCAGTATGGAATGTAAGAAACCACTGATCCAATCTAGTCTTATTATTTGATGCAGCGAGACCAGTGCTTCAGCAAGAACATTAATTGACCACCCTGTTATTGGGCGTATGGTGCAGCCATATGGCTGCAAAAGCGTAGCAATCGCCGTGCTAACGCGCTGATTCCTTTAAGTTTGAATTCTCTGGAGCGAAAGCCAAGAGCTTTCTTAGCTCTGCGTTCCTCTATCGTGAATGGTCGCTCTTCCTCAAGACGCCGCTGCCAATTTCGAAAACAGCAGACACACTTACTTCAGCCATGCGAGCTCCCGCACCATTATTGGATAATATTGCCTAGGCACTGGCCAGTTACCCGACGTTGAATAAAGTACACTGTAGAGAACCCTGTTCACAAGTACTGAGCATCAGGGGGGCTACGGTGTAATTTCCGATCAAGCGAGGCAATCTGTCCTGAGCACAAATGGTTGCAATCGAACGCACGAAACGCAACGAACTTTAATTTCGAAGGGTTTAAGAGATTGGGCGCGCAGGCCCCGTCTAACCATATCTGCCCTATCCCAATCCACATTCAATCTGTTGTACTACTATCAATCCTTCTCATTCCCACATGCTGCTTTAAGCATTATTATCAAAGGCCTGCAACATTATACAGTTAAACCAAAACAGCATACATTCATATCCATTAAGCAATCAATACATTCAACAAAAACAATTAATAGGTTTTTTAGAATATTAAACAAAACACGTTAGTCCAATCTTTCCCCCCCAACACCACCCCCACCCACCACCCCCCCACATCCCCCCACACCTCCCCACCCCCACCCACCCAACCCCCACCCACCACCCAAACATACACCTGATCCCCTGACAACTCACACTTACCCCCCCCATCTCTACATCCCTAACCCATACAGTTAATCCATATACACACCCACCACCTGACCCCCCCCAACCCCCACCCCCCAACATCAAACACACCCAACCCCACATTATTCCCAATGCAACACACAACACACCACCCCTAACAACCATCCCTACATATTCCTGTGGAAATGTAGAAATAATAATAATCCTAACCACCCCCCCTTGACGCAGCATACTTGGGCAGGAACCCTATCCTTTTACATCTTTTACCAAAAAAATTCACATCTTCTAAAAGTTGCTAGGGGTATGCGGTACATATTTACCCAACGACCGCGCACCTAACCAACTCACTATCACAATTACCCTGGATACAACCCCACATCACAACCCATTCAGACACCCCCCCTCACAAACCCCACCCCCCTCTCTTTAAGTGACTATAATAATCGAATCCCATTACATGGAGTATCTACCTCCCACGATTTTACTTCACGAAGAAAGTCGTCCAGATTAGTTCTAGACGCCTGAGCTTTGACCTATGGGATAAAAAATTTTTGACTAACCAATGCTATAATCTTCCTATAATACTCCTATAAATAACCCCATCAGCTAATCATTCTTACTTCAAAAACTGTATTGATATTCCTTCCATAACACAAACTTCCTCTACTTCACTCCACAAAAATCACCTTAGGTAAAATTGGAATTTCCTTTTTCCCCATCAGACAGTAATACCACACCATACAGTATTGATATCCCCCCATTAGAACTACTTACCTCCTTTTTCCAATAAGGTCACTTCAAACTATAATCTACATCAATTCAAATATTAACTGTCCTCATAAAAAACTCTACTCCTTACAAATATAACACAACATAGGCAATACGACGTATTATTACTTTCTCAACACTTATGATCCTCCTAGCTTACACAAATCTTTCTATCCTACACACTCTTATTCCTCCTTTCCCCACCGCACAGTATTCACCCCACTCTGTACCATCTCTTCACCTGTCCTAAAACCACACTTTCCAACCGATCACCGGTTTCAGAAGTACATCCCAAACCCTCAACCTCAACTCTTGCAGCGGCACGTGACATAATCTCTTCGCACTGTGACAAGCAAAAAAAAAAACCAAAATAAATACCTCCTCCACTCACCCCAAGGACATAGCAACCCCCTCCAATCCAGTATCCCCCTCACAATTAGGTGCACTTAAATATCTACCTCAACTCCCCTTCATCTACATCCCTCCCCTCAAATCTCCCCTCCCCCACTAAGTATCACTAGTCAACCATCTGAGACGCTGAGTTACTTGATCGACGCCTCGACTCCTGTAAGTCCTGTCCCTCACTGAAGACTCTCAGCTCGCAAGTAGATCTCGACAGATACAACAGAGACGTATTGTTGGAAACTGATCTAATTGATTCAGTCTCCCTTGCAAGTCCTCTCTCAGCTCTAATGCGCCTAACGATGCGTATCGTACTTGATAGCAAAGCCTGCCGTAGAATGCCCCGCCCCTCCTCGTTTCTTGAGTCACTCGATATACCACGTGACTCGTGATAGCATCAATGTAATCTGCTGATATTACGTCCTCCCAGCTGAGAATTGTCGCTTCAGAGTAGCGACGAGTCACTAAAGATCTTTCGACCGTATAGCCTACCACCCTAATCACATACGTCCCTAGTCCCCAAGTCATTTCGAAGTACCTCCACAGCATAAAAGGTTTATGCTGTGTTCGATGTGCTACTACTGAGTCGAACTGCCCTTTGTGTCAACTAGCAGTGAGTATAAGCACCACTCTATACCGCGCGTGACCTCACTCCCTAGACTTGTGCGGCTCACGATGTCATGGATACTACCATCGAGACATTGTATCAAACAGCTACGATCCGCTCAGTGCTCCGCTCGCTCCATCCCCATACACCAGTTAACTCCTTACCCCAAAACTTAGATTAGAGATCCCTTCCCATTACCCATCCTGAATAACATGCTCTTCTTATTCCCACCTCGACCCTACACTACCCATCGGACCAAATATTTAGCATCCGGTGCGCGTCTGCACGCATTATACCTTGACGGATCGCACTATATCAACCACAACTCAAACGATCTCGCGCCACCTATCCCTGAGATCCTCCACCGTAGCAGTCCCGATGTACATCCATGCAACTAACAACCATATCGCGCCAGATAAGATCTAGCGCGATCGAGTCCACTCACTCTCCGCATCTGAACTCGAGAGCTGTCACGATCAGACTGACTCAGTCTAGGTCGATGCATTCCTAATAGGGGCTTCGATCAGAGTCTCGTCGACTCGAACCTCCTCACTGGCATCTAATAAGACGATGAGTCGATTAGCTCCGCTCCTCATATGACTTGTTGCTATCGCTCTCTCTTTGGCTACCTGCATACCGCTGACCAGGAGTCCGAGGGAGACGGCACGCGCAGAGACGACGTTTAGGAGTGATTGGCCTCGTCTCGTAATGGAGCTATGGAGTGATCTGTATTAGACACGTAGCCCTCACCCTATATCCTTAGGAGACGTCCAGGGCATGTACACCATGTCCCCCAGTGCACTTTAATAACATAGCTAGAACATAATTATGCTAAGTGGCTCATTAGCGATAGCTCTCTCTCTAAGGAACTCATACACATCTCGAGTTGTACGTGGAGGCGAGAGCTCATCAATGTAGCGCGCCCTCGTAAACGATTATTTTGAAGAAATCGAATACTTGTAGCTGGAACACGAATCAGAACTTCAAGACCTTACCTCTAGACTGGTAGAAAGTAACAAGAAACGTATGGATGAAAATAAATATAGAAAAAAGCAAGATTTGGTGAATAGCCCCCTAAGAACATGTTCCGACCAACATTACGTCCCCATGGGCAAATGTATAGAAGAAGTTCAAACACACGATTACAAGTGTATTCGGGGGTGACGCACTATATGACTAGCTGATGGGCTTAGATCCAAAGTAAAGAAATCAAGACAAGACTTGAGATGGCCTCAGCTGCCATGACAAGGTTGAATGTGATCTGGAAAAGTAACATCAGTTTTCCTGTGAAGATCAAATTATACAAATCACTTGTATTATCTATTCTCTTGTATGGGTGTGAGGGCTGGGCACTCACTGCAGATACGGAGCGAAGGATTCAGGCTTTCGAGCATAAATGTTATAGAAGAATTTTGCGCATTTGCTATAAAGAGCACAAAACAAATGTCAATGTTAGAGAGAAGATAAACACCTATGAAGGCCACCAAGAACCACTTTTGTCAGTAGTGAAACGTCGAAAGCTCTTGCCTGGTTTTAGGGCATGTAACTCCGTCAATGACTCCTTTCGAAAACGATCCTCCAGGGAACAGTCGAAGGTAACAAAACGAGAGAAGAGAGAAGGCAAAGAAAATCCAGGGCTGAATAGAGTCATCAAAGAATGTCTGGAGTAATAGGCATCAGTGTGTTTTTCCACACTTGTTACGCATGCTGAGCGAGGATAGAGAGCAGTGGAGGATCCTGTCTGCTTATGCTTTCACCAAGGCCCCCCTACGACCCATGAAAGGGTTACGGTGTTGAGATGAGATGAGATGAGTGATGGCAGGGAGGAAAATGTATTATTATATACTTCGCGCATATATAGTATCCTAGTAGGCGGGGTTATGTCCGCACGGAAGGTCCTGGAATTGAATCCTAGGGTTAAGCCACTCACGACGCCCGATGTTTTTTTGGTTGTTGTCAAGTGTCCAACTTTCTTATAACCATTCTTACGAGGTGCCAGAAAACATACCTTTATTGTTTCATCTAATATTTAAACGCTTATATTGTTGTATTACAGGCCCTCGTGTGCGTCCACATCTCCTAATGTGCTGTGTACGTGTTTATACAATACCAAAAACCTACCCTCAGTCGTGTACTCTCTACTGTTTCTATATACTGTCAGTTAAAGTAAATCATTTAACTAGAAAACAGTATTAAGGATCTATATCTTGAGTGAAAGTCTGACCTATACGGTATGTCACAGAGAGGTTTATGAATCATTAATTTCTCTATAAAACTCTTCTTTTTCTTCACGTCCTTGTTCTCTATTACTTTAATCATTCAGCATCTTTTTTATCCTTTTTGAAATTTTTATTTGCATTCGTAAAGTCATTTGCGACTTTTAAACATTACTATTTTCCCATTCAAACTTTCTGCCAGTGTCTGTACTCATTTAGAAAACGCAACTAGTGAAGAGTATGTATCGTAGATTGCCAGGCTCGGATGTGGTTATTGCGTAGTGGACCGGGAAGCTGTGAAACCATAACGCTTTCGCCAGACCTAAAGGGCGAACATTTTGTCTGCATTTTCCACCTGCCACAACGAGTTTGCTATCGGCTGACGCTCAGTGAGGGAAGCGATAACCGACATCTCCTCGGCACAGTTATTGAGACATTTGTCTGGGAAATCCCAGCTGACAAGGCACTCACCTGTTGGCCTAGTCATGCGTGAGGTGTGAAACGCACGAGTGCAGTTCATGGGACTACCTTCTTCAAGTTTTTACTGTTAAGGGTGTTCAACTAAATGAGAAGCGGTAACAGATTACTATCGTGAGAGTGCGAAATAATTAGATGGGCCCCCTTGACCTGGTTTAAAGCTAATTACCGGATTTTAAAACTAGATCTTTTCATTCATTCACCAAAATTGCAGTAGACAGGGTTATTCGGTTAATAGAATAAGCTGTCTAAGCACACCGCTTAGTTTGTTCGGAAATTTACCGAGCTCTAGACTTCAAAATATAATATATCAGCGTTATTAATTCTAAAGGCAGTGTTCGATTCCCTAACGTTGTTCGAGTGTTACGAGGTAAAATCTATTAACATATAAAAACGGTCGTAAGATATAGGTGAGTTATTATATTGATAATCGCTTTAATCGCTTAATATCAAATTTCATAGTTTATGATTTGGTGCAGAAGTACTAAATAATCTATATCCCTGTATTTATTTTATAGTGGACGAGTTACAGTGGAACCCAGAACTTCTAATTTCTAGGCTTAAACTCAGTCGGCTATTAATGAATTAAATTTAACTTCTAAAATAATCAGACGAGAGAATATACTATAAAACTAACTTATAAAAGCAAGATGCCCTCGAAGAAGATGTTGACGGAAACGTTGTATTCCTATACATGATGGGGGATTTATAATCTATATAACTTATTTCACGTGAAGTTTAAACGAGTCAAGTCATAGCGTTATAATGCTTGCAGTTCAAACGTAAGTTATATATGAGTACATAATATGTAAACTATTTCATATATGTTTTTCATTTTTCAAGTGAATAACAGTGAATACCCAAAATATTTACCGGCTTAAATAACAGAGACATACCTTTGAGAAACAAAAAACAATTTAAACTCTTTAACCACGTAGGTTTTTTTCAAGTACCAAACCTGTCTGACAGTGCGTTGCCTTCAGAGATAGACAGAATACCAAACCCACTAACATATTAATTTAAAGAATAAATGTTAATACTGGGCCTTTGAGCGCATACATCATAATCTCCTCGAACTCTGAGTTGAGGCTACTTGTGGGTT
>JAMPIV010019925.1:0-28131 GCA_024509875.1 Oreohelix idahoensis | reverse complement strand
TGTCCATCTATCTGGTTTTAGTCTTTCTTATATATATTTATATGTTCAGATGTCAGGTTTTAGTCTTTCTATCAACTTAGCTATTTTTTCTGTCCATCCGACTGACTGATTACATCAGTCTGTCTAAGTACATCAGACCACATATTTATCATTTACATTAATTAGACTCGAGATAATGATGCCACATTCGTATATCAGCAATGGAACATTTTATATGGAAGTAGAGATTTATAACTCTTCAGGGATTGAACGGGATTTTTAAATTTATTTATCAGAGCATGTATGTTTCATTGCCTATATGTCTGTCGTTTACCAAACCACACTTACACTTTTCTCACCGTCCAGTCTCATACATATTTTTCATATACTGTAAATTCTTCTTCTTCTTCGATCCCTAACCACCGACCGTCAAAGCAGTCAGTGGCCATCACGCCTAGTGGCGTCTTGTAGGGCAACAACAAATTGATTCCACTTTGCACGGTCGGTGGCCATCCTTCGTACAGTGCCCCAACTCTGGTTCATTCTTTGCATCTCAGCCTCCACAGTCCTCCGCCAAGTTGTTTTTGGTCGGCCTCTCTTTCGCTTTCCTTCAGGGGTCCAAAGCATAGCTGTTCTTGTGATGGCATCAGGGTCTCTTCTGAGGACATGACCAACCCAGCTCCAGCGTCTGCCAGCTATGATGGTATGCATGTCCTCTTGCTTGCTACGAGTAAGCAGATCTTGGTTGGTGATGGTATTCGGCCAAAAGATTCGGTGAATTTTTCTTAGGCATGTTGTGTGAAAAGAGGACAATTTTGACATTTCCTTCTCTGTGACTCTCCAGCATTCCGCACCATAGAGAAGCACAGAAAGCACGCAACTCTGGTATAATCTTAATTTTGTGCTTGTGCTGTATTGGGAGGACTTCCAGATGTTATTTAGGCTAAAGAAGGCTGTTCTTGCCTTATTCATTCTGATGTTGATGTCTTTGCCTGCCCCACCGTCTGGTGTTACTATGCTTCCTAGGTATGTGAAGGTATCTGTCTGTACCAGTTGCTGATTCCTTACTGATATGGGCTCAGGGTTGCTCACATTGAGCGTCATGACCTCAGACTTCTTTAAATTGATGTTCAAGCCCACCTGCTGGCTAAATTTATTAAGTCTATCCGTTTTTTCCTGGATGTGTTGATGTGAATGTGCCAGCAGTGCAATGTCATCTGCATATTCCAGATCTTCCAATGTTGAAAATGTAGTCCATCTTATTCCTCTTGGACTGCCCTCTGTTGTCTGGCGCATCACCCAGTCTATGACTGTTAAAAATAGAGTGGTTGATAAGGGGCATCCCTGTCGTACTCCTGTCTTCACCTCGAAGGTTAGGTTGCTCTGCCCAACGCTACATGTAAAGTTGGCATAGAGGCTTTTTATGATTGACACTATGCAGCTTGGAATTCCATAAGCCCTCAGTATTTTCCATAAACTGTCCCTATGTATGCTGTCAAAAGCCTTTTCAAAATCAACAAAATTTATGTAAAGCTGTCTTTGCCATTCTGAGCACTGCTCTATAATGTTCCTGAGAGTGAATATATGGTCTACACATCTTCTGTTCTTTCTAAATCCTGCTTGTTCTTTCCTCAGTTTGTAGTCTACTGCCTTTGAAATTCTCTGTATAATTATCCTGCCTAGTATTTTGCTGGGAACTGAGAGAAGAGTGATTCCTCTCCAATTATTGCAGTCTGAAAGATCTCCCTTCTTGGGCAATTTGACAATTATTCCTTTGTTCCACTCTGATGGTGTTGTCCCCGTTTTCCACACTTGTGCAAATAGTGGTTCTAATAGTTCTGCTGCTAGCTCAGGGTCTGTCTTAAATAGCTCTGCATTTAAGTTATCATGGCCCGGAGCTTTACCGACCTTTAACCCTTTGATTGCTGTGATGATTTCTTCTTTTCGTGGAATGTCTGTATTTACATCTAGATCGTTTTCAGCCTCAGGAACATTCAATTGTGTCTCTGGTATTTCCTTGTTCAGAGTTTCTCTGAAGTGCTCTGCCCATCTTGTTTCCTGTCCCTCTGCTGTCTTGATGAGATTTCCTTGCTTATCTCTTACTAATGTAATATTGTTTGCACCTTGTTTTCCGCTGATGAATTTAGTTATTTTGTATACTGTGCTTTGTTCATTTCTCAGTGCTGCCTCTTCTGCCTGTTTTGCAAGATCGTCTAGGAAATTCCTTTTGTTGGCTCGGGTTTGGCGTTTAACTTCCCTGTCCAGTTGACTGTACTGTTCGCTATATAGTTGCTTTAACCTGGGGGACTTCGCTTCTGTTTTCTTTCTTTTCATTTCCTTTCTCATCTTTATGGTGTTTAGTGTTTCTGGTGTTATCCAGTCTTGCTTCTTCCTTTCCTGGAATCCTAAGCATGATTTGCTACTTTCCTTATATATTGTTGAAATGGTGTTAAAATTCTGGTCTATATCATCAGTCAATGTCTTTTCCTGGCTTTTGGCAATTTGATATCGTTTCTTAATGTCGGCCGCAAACGCTTTTCTGGTAAGGGGGTCCTTCAATTTGCTGATGTCAAACCTTTTCTGTGTAGTTACAGTTGGTCCAGCCCTTCTTAGTTTCACTTTCAGTTTTGCTATTACTAAATGGTGATCGCTTCCCACATCTGCACCTCTTCTTACCTTCACATCTTGTAATGCATGTCTCCATCTACCGTTAACCATGATGTGGTCTATCTGGTTTCTGTCCCGACCATTTGGTGATTCCCATGTTAACTTGTGAATTTCCTTATGTGGAAAAATGTTCCTCCAATGACCAGGTTGTTAATGCTACAGAAACTTATTAGCTTATCCCCATTTTCGTTTGCTATTCCGCTGCCGCATTTCCCCATTGTTCTTTCATTATATGTATTGTGTGTACCAACTTTCGCATTGAGGTCTCCCATTACTATAACAAGATCATATCTAGGTGTGTCCTCCATTTCTTTCTGCAGTTGTTGATAGAATTCATCCTTGACCTCCTCATCGCTATCATTCGTTGGTGCGTAGCATTGTATTATTGTAGTGTTGGTGAATCTCCCTCTCAATCTCAATCGTATCAGTCTGTTGTTGATGGGTTTCCATTCCAGTAATGTCCTTTCTATCCCTTTCTGTAGAATAATGGCTACGCCTTCACTGTGCTGTCCATCCTCTCTTCCAGAGTAAAGTACTGTTTCTCCTGTTGCTGTTTTAACTTTTCCTGCCCCTGTCCATCTGCTCTCGCTTATCCCCAGGATGTGTAACCTATAGTTTCTCATTTCTGCCGTGACCTGTCTTAGTTTACCTGTCTCGTACATTGTCCTGACATTCCAAAATCCTATTCTTGTATCCTGTTTTGCGGTCAGGACATCCGTTTTCATGTCAGTGGCTTCCTTTCGGCTTTCACCACTGACAGTCATACGAGCCACAGACTCCGAATGTCCATCCCGCAGCAAAGTTTGTTCATTTGATGTTGTTTCCGTAACTTCATTATTTTTTTTACATAGACAGGGGTGTCAGCCCTATGCTAAAACCCCCAACCTGGAGGACCAGGGTACCAGCTTTTGTCTGACCCCTACCCACACAGACCAGTCCAGCTTGGTTGAACCTACCAGGAGTAAAACTCCCACTGGCATAGCTCTGGGGATTGTCAGGGTACGCAAGCTGCCATACCGCTACAAGGTATAGGTACCATTGATGGCAGATACTGTAAATAGAGGCATGTAAATCGACTATTTAAGCCTGAAAAAAATCTCACCAACACTAGGGGTCGACGTTCACTGCGAGTATAAAATACAAACCTTTCCAAAATTGTAACTCCAAGATTAATTTTGCTTCAAAGTTTTATATTTTGTTGATGATGACAGCATACAGGTTCACATTTTAAAGTCCTTCACAATCCAGCTGTAAATATTCTCCATCCTCTTACTTAAAGAGGTCTGCACGCAGGTGTGACTTACTGCAAGTTCACCCACGCAGGTGTGACTCACTGCAAGTTCACCCACGCAGGTGTGACTCACTGCAAGTTCTGACTTTAATTTTGTAAATATCCCTTTTGTATGGGCTATGTATGTAAAGGTGTAGAGGTTTGGAAGAGAGAGCGCCATACTATCCTATGGGCTGTCTTCCTCCTGGCCTGGTTCCATTCTAGTCCTCGGTCTTTCAGAGATTGTCTAATGTTGTCCTCCTAGCAGACTCTGGGTCATCCTGGAGGTCTGGATCCCTGGCTCTTAGCCTCCCTTGGTAGCCGATCTTCTCCCATTCTGCTGACCTGGCCAAACCATCTTAGTTGTGACTGTTCTACTTAGGTCTGCAGGGATTGGGTTTTTAGGCCTTGACGTATCGTCTGGTTGCAGACCATGTCTCTTCTTGTTACTTCAACCACCTTTCTTAGATACCTCATTTCTGAGGTTTGGATCTGACTTTTATCATATATATATATATATATTTAAAAGTATTACGGTTAGTGTCTCGAAAGTGGTGTGACCTTATATGCTTTCACCTTAGGCTACCTTAAACCATATCCACATTATGGTTCTAATCTACCAGTAGCCTACCATATGTTTGGGGGTTGATTTATACGCCAGTTTAAGCCTAAACTAGAATTTTGAGTTAAGAGTCTTAAGGCTGACTTATAGACTTAAAAGTTGCAATTTAGGATATAAACTTTCTCGCTCCTCACTCTGTGTCTGATCTCTCTCTATCTCTGTGTGCATACTTGTGTATGTGTGTGTGTTTTATGTTCTGTTCTGAGCCTGCTTCTCACTTTCATCCAATTTTCAAATTATGTTCTCTTGCTTAGCCCGATCCCAGCAAAGATGTCAGCATGTACACATGTGAAGCTAGCAACAGCCTAGGGACAGTCCTGTCCAGCCCAGTAGAGGTGTCATATGGATGTAAGTGTTCATCATCATCATCTCCCGCTCCACACCTTAGGAAGCTTGGAACCATGACTGCTGATGGCCCTGCCTTGAGAAAGCCTATGCTAGGCCCAAACTTTTGCAGTGATGGTTTCTGCTGTAATTTGTTGTTGTTGCCAGCTCCTTGCACAGCCTCATACTTAGTCATCTTTTACAAATGCCTGAGGGAGCAGTCGTGGTATTCTTTCTATGTCTCCTCAGAGACCCATGGGAACTACCCCGGGGCATATAAATGGTCAGTCTGTTTTTTCCCATCTTTTATCTGTGTATTTTTGTGTGAACTGCCACTGCTGTTAGTGCTGCTATCTCCGCTAGCCACGCCTGCAATTTCTTCTTTGCCTTAACAACTGCAGCCACCTCTCTTTTTCTGTATTGGATACGAATCCTTCTTTCTGTCTGTGTCTCTGTTCGGGGTAGGGGAGGGCTCTGTATAGGATGAGTTCTTCTTTCTGTCTGTGTCTCTGTTCAGGGAAGGGCTCTGTATGTGAATGTGTGTCTATCAGATGAAGCACTGTACTGCAAGAGAGCAAAGCTTGTGCTTCCTTTCAATTCAGTTGTGGAAGATAACAAAGCAGGAAAGGTAAGGCTCACAATGCTGCTGTCATTCAGCCTACACTGAAAACTGGAAGGAAATGGAAAGTGGATGAAGCTTTTGGGGCTGCTCAAGAGTTGCTCCAAATAGATGGGGATTTGGCCATGGTGACATCGGCTGGTGGTCTAAGGCATCAAACAAGAAATGAAGAGATGGTAATTCAGGAAATTCGAGAAACTGAGAATGATAAAAGGATGCAAAAAGCAGTGCAACAAGGTCAGTGGACTACATGGGAAGGAGCTCTGCAAAGGTCCTTTACATGGAATGATATATGGCATATGGCGCCTCATGGACTCAGCTTCATTGTCAGATCAGTGCATAATTTCAGTGATTGCCCCTGACTGCTTTGACAGTCGACAGCTAAGGATCAAAGAAGAAGTAATGATCTGCCATCATCTGCAAACTATGTGAGATGGAGAAAGTCTGATGAAGCTCATTGTCCCCTGTGCCATGAGAAGCAGACACTTGAACATGTGCGGTCAGATTATAAGGGCAAGGGTGATTCACTTGGCGCCACAACAGAGTACTAAATGAGCTGGTTGCTACAACAGACCTGGCAAGGGTGAAGGTGAATAGCAAAGTCAGACCAAGTACTGCAGATACATACTTTCTCAGAGCAGGAAAGTCAGCACATCCCAAACCAAGTAGCAGTTTACCATCTAGACCAGTGTTTCTCAACCCTGATAGTAGCAACGCCCCCCTTTTGACAACTAATATTTTTAAAAGCCCCCCCCCCACCCTTTTTAGCACCCACTTGCTCTTTATCGTGTATACACAAATACACACACACACACATATATATATATTCCACCATACTTTTAAAAAAGCAATGCAGTTAATGAGTTATCTTTTCTTATAATGTAAAGAAAAAGAGAAAGCACATTTATAAAAGCGTAGTTATATTAAATATGTGTTTAAGTACGGAATTATATACACAACAAGTTCATTATCCTTGAATTACAAATTGGGACCTCAAGACGCAGCAATAGAGACCGCAGTCAGCGACTCATAGCTTGACTGCCTGCGTCAGGACCAGCGAACCAGAGCTGGTCAAGACCGCACTCCACCTCCACGTGGTGGTCCTGTAAACAGTCTGCAGCTGTGCAGGCTGGCTGAGCGAGTGTGGATCGAAATGGGAAGGCAAACCCGGTCCCTAAAAAATGCCGTGCAGAAGTCGGATGTGTCGACCGAAAGGTGCAGATATCACAGCTACGTTGTAAACAGACACAACGCAACCACCGTCCTTTTCAGGGCGAATGAAGAAGAAGAAGAATTACAAATTGGCGAAGTAAATGATATAAAATTAGTTCTTACAACTCTATAACTATCATAATCATATCATTTTAATAGCGCCTAAATGACTGCATATATATCTTCAAATCTGAATATTTAAGCCTCTCCTTATGTAACCACTTTAAACATGAAAAAATTAATAGTTGATAATAATGATATAATTATATAAAAATTCACTTATTAATGAAGCTTAATGAGATCCTTGCGCTTGGTGTGACTCGGCCAGTTTTATAATAATTGGTTCTAAGTTTGTTAAAATCCTGTTACAAATCTGCAGTCGGTTTCGTTGCTTTTGTAGTAGCAACACAACTGCACTGAACCCCTTCTCTACCAAATACGATGTTGGGAATGCTGTAATTAGCAATTTAGTTTCACACCAAAGAACGGGATACGCAAGCCTCTGCTGGATCCAAAATTTTTCGCAATGTGTGTGACTGAATCGTACTTTTGCCTCGAAGTCATTTTGTAACTCAATTAATTCTTCTTGTAAATGTTGACTAACTTGTTCCACGTCTGATTCAAACGGATTAATCACCCAATCTGGTATTATTAGTTCTTGCAAGTCTTTAAACCTTATGCTCATATCATTTTTAATAGCGTCCAAATGACTGCAATAAACCTCTAAATCTGAATCTTTAAGCCTAACTGCAGTAAACATGGAAAATGAGAAAGTTCTCGGCGACTAAGATTATTTTTATATATTGTCAATTTGTTGATGAACCCCATGATAATTCCTTTCACTTTAATCAGACTGATCTCATTTCCCTGTAGCTTAAGAAGAACCTCATTTAGCTTTTCAAATATATGTAAAAGATAGGCCAGATCGTTTCGCAATATTTCTCTTTCGATGCTAAATTCTTCTTTGATTGAATCCAAAAACTCTACTGTCTCCTGACAATGGTAACATCCCAGGTACTAAAATTTTGCGTTTGGAATCCTTGAAACACTCCATGGGACGCAGGGCAAATAAAAACTATCGTGTTACAAGCTATGCGAAGGGGAATATCTTTAGTAATTGTTTCATATTGATTCTTGCAAAAATGTACACAACGCCCCCCTGAATGGAAGTAGCGACCCCCAATCATTGTGGCCCATCAGAACGCCCCCAGACATCTTGAAAACGCCCCCCAGGGGGCGGTACCACCCCCGTTGAGAAACACTGATCTAGACTGTGCAAATAACTGGGATATGGCAGTAGATCTCCCTTGGTGAGAGACGCCATATATAGGACATTTTGGAAGATCTCAAAGACGACCAGATATAATGCTACATTCCTCATCATTGCACCAGATTATAATGATTGAGCTGACCATGCTGTTTGAATCCAGATAGGACGAGCAACACTCATTCAAAGAGGCCAAGTACAATTATCTGGTCACAGGCTTAAGACACGATGGGTTCGCTCCAAGAGTCATCGCTGTTGAGGTAGGTACAAGAGGTCTAGTGGCTGCCTCGTTATGTGATCTACTGAAACTGTTGGGTTTGAAAGGACAGTCAAGAACAAGGGCACTTAAGAGGCTCAGTGAAACTACAGAAAGGGCATCGTGCAGGCTGCGGAACAAATGCAACTAGCTATGGAATTCAGGACAGTAATTATTTTCAACACTAGCAGCAACCCGCCAAAATTGGCAGGTTTTTAATTATAGTGTGTTGTTTCTGTTACATGTATTACATTGCTGCTTCTTCTATAGTTACATTGCTGCTTCTTCTATAGTCTCGCTTGCTCGCTGTGAATGACGCGATCATCTCTTCCTTTTAGTCATCTTATAATTTTGATCCATAATAATAAGTCTGCAATTCTTTAAATTAAAATTTCACTTTGGTATGTTATTGGCTCATGCACACCAATTTTTACGCACTTTTTCTTTGTCGAGCGCTACTAATTTTGTGAAAGAATAAATAAAAAAATAAAACCAAATTATGTTATATAACACCCATGCCGCTCAAGTTACACACCGTGCACACAGTTACTATTTTGAGTGAGACCAACCGATGTAACATACATCGGTAATTATGTTAGTGTATATAAGGATTACTTTTGGCAGCAAAAATAGGAGTGAAGTTGAAGGCTGCAACCAAGGTGGAGTGGGTTCAATTCTCTGCACAAGACAACGGGAGGCTGACACTTGGGAATCATGACCCATGTGGGCCCACCCCCCTTAGAGTGTAAAGGAGATTAAGGGGCAGAAACACTTGATTGGGGGGGGGAGAAGGAACTACTTCTGATGATCAAATTGCCTCCTGTTATATCACTTTGTATAGAGTTTCATATCATCATGTGTGCATGCATGTGTTTTGTGTGTGTGATCAAATTAGTTAAAAATAATTTGTTTAATCTTTAAGATGAGAGTCAGTAGTTCACTTAATCATCTTTATGACAGTTTCTAACACCCTATTAATACTGATAGTTAACTCTGTAATAGCCTATTGTGCCTTTCATGCACAGTAGATCAAGCAATGTCAGTCAGTAGTGCACTCTCACGAGAATTCGTCTTTTTCTTCTTTGATCCTTATCCGCCAACTGTCAAAGCAGTCAGTGGCCATCTTGCCCAGTGACGTCTTGTAGGGCAGCAACAAACTGCTTTCACGTTACACAGTCGGTAGCCATCCTTCGTACAGTTCCCCAGCTCTGGCTCATTCTTTGCATCTCTGCTTCCACAGTTCTCTACCAATTTGTTTTTGGTCAGCCTCTCTTTCGCTTTTCTTCAGGGGTCCATAGCATAGCTGTTCTTGTGATGGCATCAAGGTTTCTTCTGAGGATGTGGCCAACCCAACTTCAGCATCTGCCAGCTGTGATGGTGTGCATGTCCTCTTGGTTACTCCAAGTAAGCAGTTCTTGGTTGGTGATGGTATTCGGCCAATAGATTCTGAGAATTTTCCTTATGCAGATTGTGTGGAAAGAGGACAATTTCGACATTTCCTTCTCTGTTACTCTCCAGAATTCCGCACCATAGAGAAGTACAGAAAGTACACAGTTGTCATATAATCTTTATTTGGTGTTTGTGCTGTACTTAGAGGACTTCCTGATGGTGTTTAGACTAACAATGGCTGTCTCTTGCTGTATTCATTTCACAAGAATGAGTATAATGTAAATATAAAATTTTCATAGACTACTACAAGTGCATGAGACTGACAACTTGCCTCATCATGTAAAACAAATTGCTAGAGAAACCACATGTGCAAGAGCACACCAATACATCAAATTCTCACAGATGTTGATCAGTTCTCTGATATACTACCAGTAACCATCAAATTCTCACATGTTGATCAGTTCTCTGATATACTTACTACCAGTAACCATCAAATTCTCACAGATGTTGATCAGTTCTCTGATATACTTACTACCAGTAACCATCAAATTCTCACAGATGTTGATCAGTTCTCTGATATACTACCAGTAACCATCAAATTCTCACAGATGTTGATCAGTTCTCTGATATACTACCAGTAACCATCAAATTCTCACACCGTTATTATTTGTTCTCAAATGTGCTACCAATAATACATCACTTTCTCACAGTTATTGATCAGTTCTCCAATGTACAGCCAAGTGCCATTGTCGCCACTATGTATATGGGTAAAGAAATCACATGTCAACCGCCTAACCATAATACAGGTGAGAAGGGCTTTTATCCATCCGTTTTATCTTTATCCTTAGCATCAGAAACACTGTCACTGCCTTCAGCAAAATTACATCAGCATGTGTTTTAATGTATTGCTACATTCTTCAACGAAAATATTCCCGCCAACTCCAACAAAAAATATTCCCACCTCCAACAAAAATGACATCGCACCCAATTCCAGCAAATACATCCTCACCACCACATCACCACCTCTAGCAAAAATACCACCTCCAACAAAAATACTGCAACCTGCAACAGAAATACCACCACCATATCAACCAAAAATGGCATCATCTTGTCCTCAATAAAAAATAACACAATCATCTTAACCAGCAAATATATATACCACCACCTCCATCATCTCATACATAAAATATTGCCACCTCCAACAGAAATACCACCTTTACCAACTAAAATACCACCTCCTCCAACAGAAATACCAGCTCCTCCAAAAGAAATACCACTTCCTCCAACAGAAATACCACCTTTACCAACTAACATACCACTTTTACCAACTAACATACCACCTTTAACAATTAAAATACCACTTCCTCCAACAGAAATACCACCTCCTCCAACAGAAATACCACTTCCTCCAACAGAAATACCACCTTTACCAACTAAAATACCACCTCCTCCAACAGAAATACCACTTCCTCCAACAGAAATACCACCTTTACCAACAAAAAACAAGCACCATTTCCAACAAAAGTGACATTACCAGCTTCTCTAACAAAATACTATCAACGCCACCACCAC
This sequence comes from Oreohelix idahoensis, assembly GCA_024509875.1. Taxonomy (NCBI): domain Eukaryota; kingdom Metazoa; phylum Mollusca; class Gastropoda; order Stylommatophora; family Oreohelicidae; genus Oreohelix; species Oreohelix idahoensis. Next base: position 16,954 of record JAMPIV010019925.1, on the reverse strand, counting down.
CATATCCAACAAAAGTAACACCATTACCACCTTCTCCAACAAAAGTATCACCATCTCCACAAAAATGACATTACCACCTCCACCACCAAATGTCATTGTATGAAACAAATATGACCATTTCCAACAACCATCTCCAAGAACATCACCACTATCTCTAATGTCATAACCAAGTCCACCAAAAATCTCAGACATTTTTTTTTGTTCGTTTGTGTACGTTTCCTTGAAATACCACACATTCTTTGGTATATCCACATTTCAAAGGCCTAATTTACTTTTTTCCTGACAGCTTCTGAATTCACCAAATGCCTGTATCATACAATAGTAAGCAGTATACATATCTCTTCATCAGTGCTTCTTAACCAGGGGTGTGAGACTCACCTCCCGGGGGTACAAGACATGCCAGATATTTTAGAATGCGAATCATCATGAACAGTATATAATATACAGACTCAAATGTATTTGTACAAAACAGAACATTGACAACCTAAATTAGATAACGAACCTTAGTCACATTCTGTAAATAACATTTTCGCAAAACAAACTTTTATATCTTTTTAGCCTTTCTGGCATGTTTTGTGAGCTAGAAGATAAAGGGGTGTGAGGCTTCTTAAGCTGCTGTAAAGGGGTGCAAGGCTTCTTAAGATGATGTAGAGGGGTGCGAGGCTGCTTAAGATGCTGTATAAGGATGCGGTAGCTGAAAAAGTTAAGAAACACTGCTCTTGATGATTAGTTTCTGGTTTGTTTATTTAATGTCAGCATCGTATCATGCTGCTGAACACATAATTGATTAAATATGTTCTGCTCAGCACTCCTCTTGGGGGGCCTCTGAACAGACAGAAAGAATAGGGCTATTACACCCTCAGGCATGTTGTACAAGCAAATAATATAAAGATTGTTCATGGGGAATGGCAACCTCACCATGTGAAATAAATTGTTGCAAAATCCACTGCTACAAGAGCAAATGCATGCTAGGTGCAGGTTTCCTGGAATGGGAACAACTGAAGTGGTGACTCCATTGAAGACCACAAAGGAAAATTATTTTGAGGATTACGAGCCACACTGCTACATTACCAACAACTACAAGTTCAAGCACCTTATCATTATTATGAGCAACATCACAAATTATCATGGCTACATTAACAACAACCACAAGTTCAAGGACCTTATCATTATTATGAGCAGCACCACAAATTATCATGACTACATAACCAACAACCACAAATTCAAGCACCTTATCATTATTATGAGTAACACCACAAAATTATCATGGCTACATTACCAACAACCACAAGTTCAAGCACATTATTACTATGAGCAACACCACAAATTATCACGGCTACATTACCAACAACCACAAATTAAGCACCTTATTATTATTATGAGCAACACCACAAATTATCACAGCTACATTACCAACAACCACAAGTTCTTGCACCTTATCTCTATCATTATTATGAGCAACACCACAAATTTTCACGGCTACATTACCAGCAACCACAAGTTCAAGCACCTTATCTCTATCATTATCATTATTATAAATTCTTTACCACATCTATGACTGTGTCCACCCAGATCTGTCCTACAGATGGTTTAAGAACAGCGTATTCAACTTCATACGACCAGAACTGAATCCTCAGTATTTTCTCTCAAAAAATGGACAGTTATATATCTCTGAGGTGCAGGCTTCAGACCAGTAAGTTGTTTGCTGATCTAGTTGTTTTTAATTTTTATATCAAAATTTATGTGACTTTAATTGTTGAACTTCCTTGTCTAAACTCTGTATATTCTACATCAGCGTTTCACAAAATTACAATAATCGCATACCCCTTGTGAGAGTTTAGTCTCACGGACATAACCCTGTTGAGAATTTAGTCTTATCGACTTATCCTTGGGAGAGTTTAGTCTCACGGATGTCCTTGTTGAGAATTTTGTCTTATCGACTTGTCCCTTATGAGAGTTTAGTCTTATAGATGTGCCCTTCTCAGGCGAAGATAATTTGAGGGTAGTTTTAATACTAATATTTTATCTGTACTAACACATAGATAATATATGCTATTGCTATAGAAATATATGTCCTCACTTGTATCCACTGGATTTATATGTTACTGTTGTTTAACTAGGGCTGCTGAGCTTCTTGCTTTTTTAACAGCCAATACCATGTTGAAGATTCCTTGGTATTTTCTACACTGTAGATCTAGGCTTTTCCTGTGGCTTTCTGCCATTCCGAAATGTGTTGAAGTCAGCTCCAGTTTCTTCAGTTTGGTTTGCATTTACAAGATCGTCACATCTGGTCCCAAGCTAGGAGTGAGAAGTGCGTGGCATACTGTACATTCCCTGCCATCCAAGGGTGCTCTCCAAATATGCAGAGCTAAAATACTGTGCTCTGGTTCTGGGCTCTCCCAAGGAATTGTCATGTCCTGCACAGAGCCACGTCTCAGCTCCCCCTGTCTATCATTGTGTCCATAGTGAGATCCTCCTGCATGCAATCAACCAGATCAAAGCCAAAGAATCCCTTCAGGAGCTCAAATGACTTCTCCAAGCTTAGTGTGCAATGCTGGGTTCTCAACAAGTTTCACCACAGGGGAAGTGTGTGGATGATTTCAAGAGTCAGTTTGGGTGTAATTAGACAGAGGTGAGGTTTGGTTTGGTTTTAAGGACTTTCTTATTGCACACGGACTACTCAATTAGTGCTCCGATCTCCTCCCTTAGATCACACAACGAGGATCTCCGCACAGTGCACAAACTCCATAGCACCTGGGAGAATCCCAATGTGTATATAGGAATCACACATTTTATACAGATTTTTGTGGTGGGTAGATTTCTAATTTTTTTATTTTTGCCAGGACAGGGGCCTGATAGGCCTACTCTTTACGATTTCCAACTGCTGAGGGATGTTTAACGTGCGCGCACACGCACTTCTCACTCCTAGCTTGGGGACCAGATGTGACGATCTTGTAAAATGCAAAACAAACTGAAGAAACTGGAGCTGACTTCAACCACATTTCGGAATGCGCAGGAAAGCCACAGGAAATTGCCTAGATCTAAAGTGTAGAAAATACCAAGGAATCTTCAACATGAGTATTGGCTAGTTTATAAAAAAGCAAGAAGCGTCTGCAGCCCGTAGTTAAAACAAACACCAGTAACATTATAAATCCCCAAGTGGATACAAGTGAGGAACATTATATTTTCTATAAGCAATAGCATATAATATCTATGTGTTAGTTAGTACAGATAAAAATATTAGTATTATTTAAAACTTACCCTCAATTTTTCTTCGCCTGAGAAGGGCACACATCTATAAGGGTCTAAACTCTCATAATAAGGACAAGAGATCGATAAGATAAAATTCTAAACACGGACATCCGTGAGAACTAAACTCTCCCAAGGATATTGTCGAATATGACTAATTCTCAACAGGGGATATGTCCGTGTGGACGTTAAACTCTCACAAGGGGTATGCGATTTTATTGTAAATTTTGTGAAAACGCTGGATGTTGAATATACAGAGTTTAGGACAAGGAAGGTTCAACAAATTTAAAGGCACATAAAAATAAAATTTTTGAATTTAAAAATTAAAAACAACTAGATCAGCAAACAACTTACTGGTCTCTGAAGCCTGAACTCAGAGATATATAAACAGTCCATTTTTTTTTGAGAGAAAATACTGAGGATTCCAGTTTTCTGGTCGTTATGAACGTTGAATACGCTGTTTCTTAAACATCTGATAGGTCAGGATTCTGGGTGGACACAGTCATAGATGTGGTAAAGAATTTATCATTAATGATAATGATAGAGATAAGGTGCTCTGGAATTGGGGTTGCTGGGGGTAATGTAGCCGTGAAAATTTGTGGTGGTTGCTCATAATAATGTTAGATGAAATAAGGTTGCAAGAAACTTGTGGTTGTTGGTTTAATGTAGCTGTGATGTGATAATTTGTTGGTGATTGCTAATAATAATAATAATGGTGTTTAATTTTGTGGTTGTTGGTAATGTAGCAGTGATAATTTTGTGGTGGTGCTCATTAGTTAAATAATGTGCTCTGAACTTGTGGTTGTTCGGTTTATGTAGCCATGATAATTTTGTTGGTGTTGGTTACTCTTAATAATGATTAAGGTGCTTGAATTTTGTTTGGTTGTTGGTTATGTAGTCATAGATAATTTCGTGGTGCTGCTGCTTCTTATATAATGATTAAGGTCCTTGTGAAATTGTGTTGTTGGTAATGTAGCCGTGAAATTTGGTGATGTTGCCTCATATATAATGATTATGGGTGCTTGAAAACTTGTAGTTGTTGGTAAAATGTAGCAGTGTGGCTAGTAATCCTCAAAATAATATTTCCTTTGTGGTCTTCAATGGAGTCACCACTTCAGTTGTTCCCATTCAGGAGGAAACCTGCACCTAGCATTGCATTTGCTCTGTGTAGCAGTGGATTTATGCTGCAACTATTTATTTCACATCGGGTGAGGTTTGCCATTCCCCATGAACAATCTTTATATTATTTGCCCTGTACACACATGATTGAGGGTTGTAATAGCCCTATTCTTTCTGTCTGTTCAGAGGCGCCCCCCCACGAGGAGTGCTGGCAGAACATATTTTAAGCCAATTATGTGTTCAGCAGCATGAGTACGATGCTGACATTTTAAATAAACCAAACCGAGAAGAAACATACTATGTCATCAAGAGCAGTGTTTCTTAAACTTTTTCAGCTACGGCCCATTCCTTATACAGCATCTTAAGCAGCCTTCGCACACCCCTCTACATCATCTTAAAGAAGCCTGTTTGCACCCTGTACATCAGCTTAAGGAAAGCCTGCACATCCCACTTTATCTTCTAGCTCACAAAATCATGCAGAAATGCAAATATAGATATTAAAAGTTTGTTTTGCGAAAATGTGTATTTACAGAATAGTGACATAAGCTTTCGTTTATCTAATTTAGGTTGTCCAATGTTCTGTTTTGTACCCCTAAAATACATTTTGAGTCTGTATTTTATATACTGATCTTGATGAGTCGCATTCTAAAATATCTGGCATTTCTTGTACCCCGGGAGGTGAGTTCTCACACCCCTGGTTAAGAAGCAATGATGAAGAGATATGTATATGCTGTTCTATTGTATTGATACAGGCTATTTGCGTGAATTCAGAAGCTGTCAGAAAAAAGTAAATTAGGCCTTTGAAATGTGGGATATACCAAAAGAATGTGTGCATGTATTTACAAGGAAAAATCTACAACCCAACAAAAAAAAACGTCACTGAGACATTTTTGGTGGACTTGGTAAGGACATTAGAGTTAGTGGTGATGTTCTTGGAGATGGTGGTTGGAAATGGTCATCATATTGGTATTCATACATATGACATTTTGGTGGTGGAGGTTGTGTAATGTCCGATTTTTGTGGAAGGTGGTGATCACTTTTGTTGGAGAGAAGCTGGTAATGTGGTAATGGTGTTTACTTTTGTTGGATATGGTGGTGGTGGTGATGATAGTTATTTTTGTTAGGAGAAGAAGCTTGGTAATGTCACTTCTTGTTGTAGCAATTGGTTGCGTGTTGCTTGTTTTTTTGTTGGTTAAATGGTGGGTTATTTCTGTTGGAGGGAAGTGGTATTTCTGTTGGAGGATGGAAGTGGTATTTCTGTTGGTGGGAAAGAGTAACTGGTATTTATGTTGTGAGGAAGTGTTATTTTTATGTTTGGTGGGAGGTGGTATTTCTGCTATGGAGAGGGAGTGGTATTTTTTATTTGTTAAAGGTGGTATGTTAGTTGGTATTAAAGTGGTATGGTTAGTTGGTAATGGTGGTTATTTCATGTTGAGAGGAAGTGGTTTTATTTCTTTTGGAGGAGCTGGTAATTTACTGTTGGGAGGGAGGGTGGTTATTTTAGTTGGTAAATGGTTGGTATTTCTGTTGGATGGTGGAACTCAATATTTTATGTATGAGATCTCATGGAGGTTGGTGGGATTATATATATATCTTGCCTGGTTAAGATGATTGTGTTATATTTTTTATTTGAGGACAGATGATGATGCCCATTTTTTGGTTTGATTAATCGGTTTGGTTGGTGGGTATTTCTGTTGCATCGGTTGCAGTATTTTTGTTTGGAGGTTGGTAAGTTTGCGGCACTAGTGGTGGTGAAATAATAGATAATGTGGTAGGTGAGGATGTATTTGCTGGAATGGGGTTTGCCAATGTCATTTTTGATTGGAGGTGGGGGAATATTTTTTTTTTATTGGAGTTAATGGGAATATTTTTTGTTGGAGTTGCAGGGAATTTTTCATTGAAGAATGTAGCAATACATTAAAACACATGCTGATGTAATTTGCTCTAGAAGACAGTGATGGTGTTTCTGATGTTAAGGATAAAGATAAAAAAGGATGGATAGAAAGCCTATAATGTCTCACTGTATTTGGGTTAGGGCGGTTTGACATGTGATTTCTTTACCCTATTATACATAGTGCGACAATGGCACTTGGCTTGTACATGGAGACACTGATCACAATATACTGTAGAGGAAAGTGATGTGTATTATGGTAGAAATTTGAGAACAAATAATAAACGGATGTGGAATTGAGTGAGTTACTAGGTAGTAATATCAGAGAACTGATCAACATCTGTGAGAATTTATGGTTTTACATAGGTAGTATGATCTAGAAGAAACATGACTGAGCAACATCTGTGAGAATTATTTGTGGTTTTCTGGTAGTAAGTATATCAGAGAAACTGATCAACATTGTTGAAGAATTTGATGGTTTACTGGTAGTAAAGTTATCAAGAGAACTATCAACATGTGAGATTGATGGTTATGGTAGTATATCAGAGAATGAATCAACAATTGTGAGAAAAATATGATGTATTGGTGTGCTCTTGCACTTGTGGTTTTCTAGGCAATTTGTTTTTACTTGATGAGAGCTGAGTTGTCAGTCTCATGACTTGTAGTAGTCAAATGAAAATGATATTATATTTTATTTATTTTTTTTACAAAAAAAAAAAAAATAAATAGTTGATAGAGATAAGATACACGCAAATAAAAAGCCTATTCTTAGTCTCATGTCAGTCAACTGAAGTCCTCCTAAGACAGCAATAGATCAAACATATCTCAGATCTATATAGAAAAACATAAGAAGTACTATCTAAACAATCTATATGGTGCAAGAATGCTGAAGAGTAACATAGATGTAATAATGCCAAAATTGTACGGTTTAAATACAATTTTAAGAAAAAGGAAGAATTTTCAGCAACTATTAGAAAGAAAACCATAACAAAAATAAGGATTAAAAAAAAAATTATTAAAATGGAGTATATTTATAAATATAAAAATGACAAACATAAAAAAAATGGCATTATGCTGATAGTATAGATTTGCCAATCCTAAGTATATAATCTGGTCTTAGAAAAGGATATCATAAAAACTGCATAATATTGGGACCCCTGATATTTCAATGAAAAAAGAGAGAGCTAATCTAATAAATTAAAATTGGTAGATTAACTGTTGAAGTAAGATGACAAAGATATAAATTAGATAGATATAAAACTATAAAAAAAAAAGGTTGGTAAAACTGTGTAAATCGTGAAAGCAGTATGCTGCTTTTTTATAATGACGTCTCGTTTCGTCAAGAAGATCACTCACTGGGCTGTATGGTTATTTATTTAGTTGGGGATAAGTGTTTTTTATTTTTGATTTTTTTTTTTTTATTTGCTTTGTTGATTTTTTGTTTTTACTACTCGACTTTTTCATATTGCTTTATATATGTAGTGCATGTTATTTTCATTTTATTTGTCTATTATAGGTTTTTTTTTTATCTTTCTATTTTTATTTTTTTTTGTTTATCTTCATAAAGATGATTATAGTGATATTACTTGCCGAACTGCTCTCATGCGTTAATAGTACTTTAAGATTTACGCAATCAAATTTTAATGTCACTTGTTTCAACCCTAGTTCATAGCGCTTTTGTTCATGCACTCATGCATCGATACGATACCGCTCGACAAAAGTGATATTACAGTGAGGCAATTGGTGCATGGTCAGTAGTAGTTCTTTCTGGCCTGTTCTTAGATCAAGACTCTTTATGCCCCTTAATCTCTTTATCGCACTGTCAACATTCTGTTTGGCTTCACTTGGGTCATGTTCTCCCAAGCTCTCTGGCTCCGTTGTCTCGTTGTGCAAGTGAATTGATACTCTTTCCCACCTTGTAGATTCGCAGCATAAAACAGGTCGACAACGATTTATGCTCCCAATCGTAATTCCTTGTTTACATCCTTTCATTTTTATTCACCCTTTGTCCCTGTTTCATCTTCATGTAATCGTGCTCCTTTTTCTTTAAAATAGTTAACTGTGTGCACTCTCGCTTAACTTGAGCGGCAGAGGGTATCTATTCATACCGACCACTTCGTTTTATGTTTAAATTTTTCTTTTCACAAAATTAAGGTCCTCAGCGCCCCTGTCAAAGTAAATATGCGTAGAAATCCCTTGGTCCCGACACCGGGCCAGAGTATTGGTCTCAACCGTGCCACTCCAGTGAAATTCTCCTCCGTGTAAGAATTGCAGACTTATTACCCTTGCCCCCGGGTATTTCCTAAGTTCCGCTAACTTGGACGAGATGATCACGTCATGACAGCCGAGCTAGCTAGTGTTGATGTCGATATATATAAAGCAGCCAATGTAGCTTGAACTATAGAAGAAGCAGCAATGTCATACATGTCCCCCGAAACGGACAGTTGATGCTGTAAAATACCACGCCAATTCTGGTTGGCTAATCGGCTAGTCTTGATACAATTGATTACTGTCCTGACTTCATCCTCAGTGCTAGTTTTCAAGTTGTATTACTACGTACGCACTGCTCATACCACCGCCTCACTGGTTTCTGTCTAGTGGGTCGCGCCTAGCTTCGGTTTTGTTTGCTCAACCTTTGCGTCCTACGTCGGTCCTCTTCTATCCCCTTAGTTATCGTTATATTGCCCTCGCACTAACCTCAGCAGCTTGCCCGCCTAGACCTACATTTTTTCTCTGAATTAGACCACCCCATCGACTCTTGGTAGCGTACCACTTCGCGTCTTTACGCACGTGTTGCCACGGTAATCGACATTTGGCCTCTTTTGACCTGAGTGTCTGCTCCCCCCCTCACCACGCCTACTCCCTACACCGATGGTCAGCTCTCGCAGCAGTCTATGACCTGTGGGTTGTGGAACCTGATGAGAACTCTCTCGCGTCCATAGTCTGGCCCACTCTGAGATCTTCCCCCGTGCTCCCTCCAGTATGGATCTCATCACAAGGGAGCTCTACTGCCCCGTGACGGCCTCCGTGGGCCTGTGCACAGTCTCGATCAGTATTCCTCGCCGCAACGCTGTGGTACGGCTTATTTCTCCGGATGGGTGGGCGTGGATGGAGGGGGAGGGCTGGTGGTGCGCTGGGCTGATGGAGGGCCGCCCCGGATGTGAGACGATGCGGTGGTATGCTGTCCATTCAGGGGCGGAGTGTGTTTTACATGTTTTGGGTGGAATCAATTTGGGGTGCAGTGTGTGGTGGGGGTTTTCCCCTTCGCATTAGCTTGTTGTAACACGATAGTATTCTCATTTTTCTTTGCGTCCCATATGGATTTGTCTTGAAAGGATTCCTGTGACGCACAACACTCCCGCACCAAGCATGTTACCAGTGCCAGCCCCCTTTAGATTTTTTTTTTGGATTAATCTTTTTAGAATTTAGCATCGATTCACAATTTTTGTCGAAACATGACGTGCCTATCTTTTTTACAGCCACTTTGAAAAGCCTAAATTGATGGTTTTTTTTTAGCTACATTTCCTTTTTTTTTACTTTCGGATTATACTTTTCTAAGGAATTATCATGGGGTTCTTTTCAAACTAATTTTCATATATAAAAACTTAGAATCTTTAGTCATGCTCATGATTGTTTCTTTTTTCTATTTTTTTTGTTTATTTTCCCATGCCAGTTATTTTAAAGATTCTGTTACCTTTTTCCTTTATTCAACATTCTCCTTTTTGGACCGCTATTAAAATATTCATATGAGCTTAAGGTTCCTAAAGATTTTTTTTTTTTTAATTAAACGATCAGATTGGAACTGACTCTATATCCGTTTGACCTCAGAAGCTTGTCAAAAGTATGGTCCAATATTACTCAAAGCACCCAATTAATTGATGTTACCAAAATTGATCCTTTGAGTAGCACCCCCAGTTGAAGTTGATTGGTTTGCAGTCAAACTCTTGCGAATAAATTCGTGTGCCTATCCAGCTACGTGCTTGCATAAACTCTCTCGTTTTTGTTTACCCTCCGTTCTAAGTGTACTCCGGTCATAACTCCCAATGAATTGATAAAATATACAGCAATGTTTTTAACATAAAATTGGATTTAGAAGGGTTCTCATAAAAATCAAAAAAATATCTTTGCTAAGGAAATATACAAAATTAAAAAGAAAAAAAAAATAGGAAAAACAAAAAAAAAAAAAAAAAAAAAAAAAAAAATTCTCATAACAAAAAGAAAAAAAAATAAACCATCTGATCAAATAAAAAAATATAGTTAACTTCCAAATAATAAAATAATAAAAAACAAAAAACAAAAATTAAAAAAAAAAAAAAAAAAAAAAAAAAAAAAAAAAAAAAAAAAAAAATAAAAAAAAAGTCAAATTATTAAAAATAAATAAAAAAAAAAAATAAAAAAAAAAAAAAAAAAAAAAAAAAAAAAAAACATAAAAGGAGGGCTTAAATATTCAGATTTGAAGAATTTATATGCAGTCATATTAGGCGCTATTAAAATGAAATGATTATGATAGTATATAGAGTTGTAAGAAACTTATTTTATATCATTTACTTCGCCAATTTGTAATTCTGTCTTCTCTTCATTCGCCCTGGAAAGGACGTGTGGTTGCGTTGGTGTGTCTGGTTTAAAACGTTTAGCTGCTGATATCTTGCACCTTTCGCGTCGACCAATGCGTACTTCTTGAACGGCATTTTTTTTGGGACCAGGGTTTGATAACCTTTCTCCATTTCGATCCAACTCGCTCTCCAGCCAGCCGCCCCACACCAGCTGCAGACAGTTTACAGGACCACCACGTGGAGGTGGAGTGCGGTCTTGCCCAGATCTGGTTCGCTGGTCCTGACGAAGGCAGTCAAGCTATGCGTCGCTGGACTGCGGTCTCTTACTTGCTGCGTACCTTGAGGTCCCCAATTTGATAATTCAAGGATAATGACAATCTGTGTTCGTGCTATTTATTCCGTTTACTTTATCTTCTTAATCACATATTTATTATAACACGCTTTTATAAATTGCTTTCTCTTTTTTTTACTTTATATAGAAAAGATAACTCATTAACTGCATTGCTTTTAAATAGTATGGTGGAATATATATATATGTGTGTTTGTGTGTATTTGTTATACACGATAAAGAGCAATGTGGGGGCTTAAAAAGGGTGGGGGGGGGGGCATTTTAAAATTATTAGTTGTAAAAGGGGGGCGGTGCGTACTATCAGGGTTGAGAAACACTAGGTTCTAGATGGTAAACTGCTACTTGGTTTGGGATGTGCTGACACTTCCCCTGCTCTCTTGAGAAAGTATGATATCTTGCAGTACTTGGTCGACTTTGCTATTCACTTCACCCTTGCCAGTAGTCTGTTGTAGCAACTCCAGACTCATTTAGTTCTCGGTTGTGCGCCAAGTGTGAATCCCCCTTGCCCCTTATTAACTATAATCTTACCGCACATGTTCTTGTGTTCTGAATTTCTCATGCACCAGGGGGGGACCAATGAGCTTCATCAGGACTTTCCCATTAACATAGTTTGCAGATGATGCTGATCTATTTACTTCTTCTTTGATCGCTTGCGGTCGACTGTCAAAGCATCGTCAGGGGCAAATCACCATGAAATTATGCCATGAATCTGACAAATGAAGCTGAGTACATGAGGTGCCATATGACAATAAATTTCCTTGTAAAGGACCTTTGCAGAGCTCCTTCCCATGTAGTCCACTGACCGTGTTGCACTGCTCTTTTGCATCTTTTATCATTCTCAGTTTCTTCGAATTTCCTGAATTTTACCATCTCTTCATTTCTTGTTTTGATGACCTTAGACCACCAGCCATGTCACCATGGCCAAACTCCCCATCTATTTGGAAGAAAACTCTTCCTTGAGCTAGCCCCAAAATGCTTCATCCACTTTCAATTTCCTTCCAGTTTTCAGTGTCAGGCCTGAATGACAGCCTCATTGTTGAACCCTTACCTTTCCTGCTTTGGTTATCTTCTAAACATACTGATAATAGAAAGGAAGCACAAGCTTTGCTCTCTTGCAGTACAGTGTGCTTCATCTGATAGACACTCATTCACTCATACCAGAGCCCTTCCTTGACAGAGACACAGACTGAAAGAAGAATCATCCTATTACAGAGCTTCTCACACCTCCCGAACAGAGGACACAGACAGAATGAAGGATTCGTATTCCAATACAGAAAAAGAGAGGTCGGTGGCTGCAGTTGTAAGGCAAAGAAGAAATTGCAGGCGTGGCTAGCGGAGATAGCAGCAACTAACAGCAGTGGCAGTTCACACAAAAATAACACAGAATAAAAGAGGGGAAAAAACATGACTGATCCTTTTATATGATCTCCTGGGTGTTCCCTATGGGTGCTGAGGAGACATAGAAAGAATACCACGATGCTCCTCAGGGCCATTTGTATAATAGATGACTAAGTAATGAGGTGTTGCAAGGAGCTATGGCATCAACAACAAATTACAGCAGAAACCCATCAATGCAAAAGTTTGGGCCTTAGCATTAGCTTTTCTCAAGGCAGGGGCTCTCTATCAGCAGTTCATGTTCCAAGCTTCCGAAAGGTGTGGAGCGGGAGATGATGATGAGAAACTTACATCCATTATTGACAACCTCTACTGGGTGGACAGGGACTGTCCCTTGGCTTGTTGCTAGCTATCACATGTGTACATGCTGACATCTTTGCTGGGGATCGGGCTAAGCAAGTGAACATAATTTGAAATTTGGATGAAAGTGAGAAGCAGACTCAGAACAGAACATAAAACACACACATTACACAAGTTGCATCAAGAGATAGAGTAGACGATCAGACAACAGAGTGAGGAGCGAAGAGAAAGTTTAATATCCTTACATTGACAACTTTTAAGTCTATAAAGCTGCCTTAAGATCTCCATAACTCACAAATTCTTGTTTAGGCTTTAAACTTGGCGTTATAAAATCAACCCCCAAACGCATTGGTAGACTAACTGGTAGATTAGGAACCATAATGTGGATATGGTTTTAAGGTAGCCTGAAGGTGAAAGCATATAAGGTTCACACCACTTTCGTGACAATACCGTAATACTTTTAAAATATATAAATATATATATGATAAAAGTCAGATCCAAACCTCAGAAATGAAAGGGTATCTAAGATAAGGTGGTTGAAGTAACTAAGAAGAGACATGGTCTATGGTCTGCCAACCTAGACGATACGTCAAGGCCTACTAAAAACCCAATCCCTGCCAGACCTAAGTAGAAAACAGTCACACTCCTAAGATGGTTTTGGCCAGTCAGCGAATTGGGAGAGAAGATCGGGCTACCAAGAGGAGGCTGAGAGACAGGGATCTGACCTCCAGGGATGGACCCGAGTTGCTAGGAGGAAAAAATTAGACTAATCTCATGAAAGAACGAGGACTAGATATGGAGACCAGGCCAGAGGAAGCACAGCCGCATAGGATAGTATGGCGCTCCTCCTTCCAAAACCTCTTACACCTTTTAATACGCTCATAGCCCATACAAAAGGGATATTTACAAAATTGAAATTAAAGTCAGAACTTGCAGTGAGTCACACTGCCGTGGGTGAACTGGCAGTGGAGTACACACCTGCGTTGGGTGAACTTGCAGTAAGTCACACACTGCGTGGCAGACTCATTTAAGTAAAGTGGATGGTGAATATTTACAGCTGGAGATTGTGAAGGACTCATAAAATGTGAACTGTATGCTGTCATCATCAACAAAATATAAAACCTTTGTGAGCAAATTAATTCTTGAGTTACAATTTTGGTAAAGGTTTGTATTTTATACTCGCTTGGTGAAGTCGACCCCTAGTGTTGAGTGGAGATTTTTTTGCAGGCTATAAAATAGTCCGATTTATATTGACACCCCCTGTCTATGTAAAAAAAAATAAAAAATAATGAAGTTACGGAAACAACAACATCAAATGAACAAACTTTGCTGCGGGATGGACATTCGGAGTCTGTGGCTCGTATGACTGTCAGTGGTGAAAGCCGAAAGGAAGCCACTGACATGAAAAACGGATGTCCTGACCGCAAAACAGGATACAAGAATAGGATTTTGGAATGTCAGGACAATGTACGAGACAGGTAAACTAAGACAGGTCACGGCAGAAATGAGAAACTATAGGTTACACATCCTGGGGATAAGCGAGAGCAGATGGACAGGGGCAGGAAAAGTTAAAACAGCAACAGGAGAAACAGTACTTTACTCTGGAAGAGAGGATGGACAGCACAGTGAAGGAAACGGCGTAGCCCATTATTCTACAGAAAGGGATAGAAAGGACATTACTGGAATGGAAACCCATCAACAACAGACTGATACGATTGAGATTGAGAGGGAGATTCACCAACACTACAATAATACAATGCTACGCACCAACGAATGATAGCGATGAGGAGGTCAAGGATTAATTCTCTATCAACAACTGCAGAAAGAAATGGAAGGACACACCTAGATATGATCTTGTTATAGTAATGGGAGACCTCAATGCGAAAGTTGGTACACACAATACATATAATGAAAGAACAATGGGGAAATGCGGCAGCGGAATAGCAAACGAAAATGGGGATAAGCTAATAAGTTTCTGTAGCATTAACAACCTGGTCATTGGAGGAACACTTTTCCCACATAAGGAAATTCACAAGTTAACATGGGAATCACCAAATGGTCGGGACAGAAACCAGATAGACCACATCATGGTTAACGGTAGATGGAGACATGCATTACAAGATGTGAAGGTAAGAAGAGGTGCAGATGTGGGAAGCGATCACCATTTAGTAGTAGCAAAACTGAAAGTGAAACTAAGAAGGGCTGGACCAACTGTAACTACACAGAAAAGGTTTGACATCAGCAAATTGAAGGACCCCCTTACCAGAAAAGCTTTTGCGGCCGACATTAAGAAACGATATCAATTTGCCAAAAGCCAGGAAAAGACATTGACTGATGATATAGACCAGAATTTCAACACCATTTCAACAATATATAAGGAAAGTAGCAAATCATGCTTAGGATTCCAGGAAAGGAAGAAGCAAGACTGGATAACACCAGAAAACCTAAACACCATAAAGATGAGAAAGGAAATGAAAAGAAAGAAAACAGAAGGGAAGTCCACCAGCGTTAAAGCAACTTATATAAGCGAAACAGTACAGTTCAAACTGGAGACAGTG
The DNA here is from genome assembly GCA_024509875.1 of Oreohelix idahoensis. Taxonomy (NCBI): domain Eukaryota; kingdom Metazoa; phylum Mollusca; class Gastropoda; order Stylommatophora; family Oreohelicidae; genus Oreohelix; species Oreohelix idahoensis. The sequence continues at coordinate 1,540 of JAMPIV010019925.1, read as the reverse complement.
GGAAGTTTAAACGCCCACAAACTCCGAGCCAAACAGAAAAGGAATTTCCTAGCACGATCTTGGCAAACCACACTAACAGGCAGAAGAGGCTAGCACTGAGAACATGAACACATACAGCCCACAGCTCATTACAAAATAACTAAATTCATCAGCGGGAAAAACAAGGTTTCGACTCAAAACAATATTACCATTAAGATTTAAAGAAGACGGAATAGGCAATGGTAAAATACTCATCAAGACAAGCCAGAGGGACAGGAATCCAAGATGGGCAGAGCACTTCAGACGGAAAACGACTGAAACAAGGAAATCACCAAAGGACACAATTGAAGTGTGTCCTGAGCTGTGATAAACCGATCTACGATTGTAAATACAGACATTTCCACGTAAAAGAAGAAAATCATCACAGCCAATCAAAGGATTAAGAAGAACGTGCGCTAAAGCTCCGGGCCATGATAACTAAAATTGCAAGCAGCTATTTAACCGGAATCATACCCCTGAACATTGCTAGCAGGGAATCTATTAGAACCACTATTTGCACAAGTGTGGGTGGAAAAACGGGGACAACACACTTCAGAGTGGACTACCATGGAAAATAATTGTCAAATTGCCACAAGAATGGGAAGATTCTTGACAGACTGCAATAATTGGAGAGGAATTAATCAACTCTTCTTCCTCAGTTCCCAGGCAAAAATATCTAGCAGGATAATATATACAGAGTAATTTCAAAGGCAGTAGACTACAAAACTGAGGAAAAGAACAAGCAGGGATTTAGAAAGAACAGAAGATGTGTTAGACCATAGATTCAATCTCTGGAAACTTATAGAGCCAAGTGCTACAGAATGGCCAAAAGAACAGCTTTACATAAATTTGGTTTGTTGATTTTGAAAAAGGCTTTTGACAGCAGATACTTACATAGGGACAGTTTATGGAAAATACTCGTGGGGCTTATGGAAATCCCAAGCTCGCATAGTGTCAAAATCATAAAAAGCCTCTTTTGCAAATCTTTACGTGTAGCGTTGGGCAGAGCCAACCTAACCTTCGAGGTGTGAAGAACAGGGAGACTGACAGGGATGCCCCTTTTATCAACCACTCTATTTTTAAACAGTCATAGACTGGGTGATGCCGCCCAGACAAACAGGGAGGCAGTCCAAGAGGAATAAAGATGGACTACATTTTTAACATTGTAACGAACTGGAATAATGCCCAGGATGACATTGCACTGCTGCGCACAATTCACACCACCCCCCCCACCCTCCTCCCCAACTACACTCCAACCACCCATTAGACTCCCTCCTTAAATTTAGCCAGCAGGTGGGCTTGAACCCAATCCATTTCAATACAGTCTTATTTCAAGCCTCACCCAATAGTGATCACCCCCATTGAGCCAACCACCCTACCTTACACCCTCCCCATTACCATTACTCAACCAAACCCACAACCACACTTCCTTCCACTACCCCCCCCTTATTTTAATCTTTTCCTCCCCTCCACCCCCACCTCCATTCACCTCCTCCCCTAAAAATCACCACCCCATTCCTAC
>JAMPIV010019924.1:0-28134 GCA_024509875.1 Oreohelix idahoensis | reverse complement strand
TTCTACTAGTTATACTGTCACTATGTGTTGTTGGCTTCTTTTATTTCTTCTACTTTTTACTGTCACTATGTGTTGTGCCTTCTTTTATTTCTACTTGTTTTACTGTCCACTATGTGTTGTGGCTTCTTTTATTTCTTCTACTAGTTTATACTGTCACTATGTGTTGGGCCTTCTTTTATTTCTTCTACTAGTTATACTGTCACTATGTGTTGTGGCTTCTTTTATTTCTTCTACTAGTTATACTGTCACTATGTGTTGTGGCTTCTTTTATTTCTTCTACTAGTTTATACTGTCACTATGTGTTGGGGCTTCTTTTATTTCTTCTACTAGTTATACTGTCACTATGTGTTGGGACTTCTTTTATTTCTTATTGTGTTGGGCCTTCTTTTATTTCTTCTACTAGTTTATACTGTCACTATGTGTTGTGGCTTCTTTTATTTCTTCTACTAGTTATACTGTCACTATGTGTTGTGGCTTCTTTTATTTCTTCTACTAGTTATACTGTCACTATGTGTTGTGGCTTCTTTTATTTCTTCTACTAGTTATACTGTCACTATGTGTTGTGGCTTCTTTTATTTCTTCTACTAGTTATACTGTCACTATGTGTTGTGGCTTCTTTTATTTCTTCTACTAGTTTTACTGTCACTATGTGTTGTGGCTTCTTTTATTTCTTCTACTAGTTTATACTGTCACTATGTGTTGTGGCTTCTTTTATTTCTTCTACTAGTTATACTGTCACTATGTGTTGGGGCTTCTTTTATTTCTTCTACTAGTTTATACTGTCACTATGTGTTGTGGCTTCTTTTATTTCTTCTACTAGTTATACTGTCACTATGTGTTGGGCCTTCTTTTATTTCTTCTACTAGTTTATACTGTCACTATGTGTTGTGGCTTCTTTTATTTCTTCTACTAGTTATACTCTTCTACTAGTTTTACTGTCACTATGTGTTGTGGTTTCTTTTATTTCTTCTACTAGTTATACTGTCACTATGTGTTGGGCCTTCTTTTATTTCTTCTACTAGTTATACTGTCACTATGTGTTGTGGCTTCTTTTATTTCTTCTACTAGTTATACTGTCACTATGTGTTGGGGCTTCTTTTATTTCTTCTATACTGTCTAGTTTTTTTTTTATATACTGTCACTATGTGTTGTGGCTTTTTTTATTTCTTCTACTAGTTTATACTGTCACTATGTGTTGTGGCTTCTTTTATTTCTTCCACTAGTTTATACTGTCACTATGTGTTGTGGCTTCTTTTATTTCTTCCACTAGTTTATACTGTCACTATGTGTTGTGGCTTCTTTTATTTCTTCTACTAGTTTATACTGTCACTATGTGTTGGGGCTTCTTTTATTTCTTCTACTAGTGTATACTGTCACTATGTGTGGTGGCTTCGTTTAGTTCTGCGAGTAGTTTATACTGGCACTATGTGTTGTGGCCTTTCTTTATTTTTTTAGTTTCTTCTACTAGTTTGTGGGCTACTGTCACTATGTGTTGTGGCTTCTTTTATTTCTTCTACTAGTTATACTGTCACTATGTGTTGGGGCTTCTTTTATTTCTTCTACTAGTTTATACTGTCACTATGTGTTGTGGCTTCTTTTATTTCTTCTACTAGTTATACTGTCACTATGTGTTGTGGCTTCTTTTATTTCTTCTACTTGTAGGAGATATAAATGTATCCCCCACTAGTTATACTGTCACTATGTGTTGTGGCTTCTTTTATTTCTTCTACTAGTTTATACTGTCACTATGTGTTGGGCCTTCTTTTATTTCTTCTACTAGTTATACTGTCACTATGTGTTGGGATTGTGGCTTCTTTTATTTCTTCCACTAGTTTATACTGTCACTATGTGTTGTGGCTTCTTTTATTTCTTCTACTAGTTTATACTGTCACTATGTGTTGGGGCTTCTTTTATTTCTTCTACTAGTTATACTGTCACTATGTGTTGGGCCTCTTTTATTTCTTCTACTAGTTATACTGTCACTATGTGTTGTGGCTTCTTTTATTTCTTCTACTTGTTTATACTGTCACTATGTGTGGGCCTTCTTTTATTTCTTCTACTAGTTTATACTGTCACTATGTGTTGGGCCTTCTTTTATTTCTTCTACTAGTTTATACTGTCACTATGTGTTGTGGCTTCTTTTATTTCTTCTACTAGTTTATACTGTCACTATGTGTTGTGGCTTCTTTTATTTCTTCTACTAGTTTATACTGTCACTATGTGTTGTGGCTTCTTTTATTTCTTCTACTAGTTTATACTGTCACTATGTGTTGTGGCTTCTTTTTTTTTTTCTATTTCTTGTCTACTAGTTTTATACTGTCACTATGTGTTGTGGCTTTTATTTCTAGTTTTACTGTCACTATGTGTTGTGGCTTTCTTTTATCTGTTTATACTGTCACTATGTGTTGGGCCTTTTTTTTATTTCTTCTACTAGTTATACTGTCACTATGTGTTGTGGCTTCTTTTATTTCTTCTACTAGTTTATACTGTCACTATGTGTTGTGGCTTCTTTTATTTCTTCTACTAGTTTATACTGTCACTATGTGTTGTGGCTTCTTTTATTTCTTCTACTAGTTTATACTGTCACTATGTGTTGTGGCTTCTTTTATTTCTTCTACTAGTTATACTGTCACTATGTGTTGGGCCTTCTTTTATTTCTTCTACTAGTTTATACTGTCACTATGTGTTGTGGCTTCTTTTATTTCTTCTACTAGTTATACTGTCACTATGTGTTGTGGCTTCTTTTATTTCTTCTACTAGTTTATACTGTCACTATGTGTTGGGCCTTCTTTTATTTCTTCTACTAGTTATACTGTCACTATGTGTTGTGGCTTCTTTTATTTCTTCTACTAGTTATACTGTCACTATGTGTTGTGGCTTCTTTTATTTCTTCTACTAGTTATACTGTCACTATGTGTTGTGGCTTCTTTTATTTCTTCTACTAGTTTATACTGTCACTATGTGTTGTGGCTTCTTTTATTTCTTCTACTAGTTATACTGTCACTATGTGTTGTGGCTTCTTTTATTTCTTCTACTAGTTATACTGTCACTATGTGTTGTGGCTTCTTTTATTTCTTCTACTAGTTTATACTGTCACTATGTGTTGTGGCTTCTTTTATTTCTTCTACTAGTTATACTGTCACTATGTGTTGGGCCTTCTTTTATTTCTTCTACTAGTTTATACTGTCACTATGTGTTGTGGCTTCTTTTATTTCTTCTACTAGTTTATACTGTCACTATGTGTTGTGGCTTCTTTTATTTCTTCTACTAGTTATACTGTCACTATGTGTTGTGGCTTCTTTTATTTCTTCTACTAGTTGTCACTATGTGTTGTGGCTTCTTTTATTTCTTCTACTAGTTATACTGTCACTATGTGTTGTGGCTTCTTTTATTTCTTCTACTAGTTATACTGTCACTATGTGTTGTGGCTTCTTTTATTTCTTCTACTAGTTTATACTGTCACTATGTGTTGTGGCTTCTTTTATTTCTTTTATTTCTTCTACAACTTATACTGTCACTATGTGTTGGGCCTTCTTTTATTTCTTCTACTAGTTATACTGTCACTATGTGTTGTGGCTTCTTTTATTTCTTCTACTAGTTATACTGTCACTATGTGTTGTGGCTTCTTTTATTTCTTCTACTAGTTTATACTGTCACTATGTGTTGTGGCTTCTTTTATTTCTTCTACTAGTTATACTGTCACTATGTGTTGTGGCTTCTTTTATTTCTTCTACTAGTTTATACTGTCACTATGTGTTGGGGCTTCTTTTATTTCTTCTACTACTTATACTTCTACTATGTTATATACTGTCACTATGTGTTGTGGCTTCTTTTATTTCTTCTACTAGTTTATACTGTCACTATGTATGTGTGTTGTGCTTCTTTTATTTCTTCTACTAGTTATACTGTCACTATGTGTTGTGGCTTCTTTTATTTCTTCTACTAGTTTATACTGTCACTATGTGTTGTGGCTTCTTTTATTTCTTCTACTAGTTATACTGTCTTCTTTTACTTCTATGTCACTATGTGTTGTGGCTTCTTTTATTTCTTCTACTAGTTATACTGTCACTATGTGTTGTGGCTTCTTTTATTTCTTCTACTAGTTTATACTGTCACTATGTGTTGTGGCTTCTTTTATTTCTTCTACTAGTTATACTGTCACTATGTGTTGTGGCTTCTTTTATTTCTTCTACTAGTTTATACTGTGTTGTGGCTTCTTCACTAGTTGTGTTGGGCTTCTTTTATTTCTTCTGTGTTGTGTTGTGGCTTCTTTTATTTCTTCTACTAGTTATACTGTCACTATGTGTTGTGGCTTCTTTTATTTCTTCTACTAGTTATACTGTCACTATGTGTTGTGGCTTCTTTTATTTCTTCTACTAGTTTATACTGTTATACTTGTTTCTTATTTCTTCTACTACTGTCACTATGTGTTGTGGCTTCTTTTATTTCTTCTACTAGTTATACTGTCACTATGTGTTGTGGCTTCTTTTATTTCTTCTACTAGTTATACTGTCACTATGTGTTGTGGCTTCTTTTATTTCTTCTACTAGTTATACTGTCACTATGTGTTGGGCCTTCTTTTATTTCTTCTACTAGTTATACTGTCACTATGTGTTGTGGCTTCTTTTATTTCTTCTACTAGTTTATACTGTCACTATGTGTTGTGGCTTCTTTTATTTCTTCTACTAGTTATACTGTCACTATGTGTTGGGGCTTCTTTTTTTTCTTCTACTAGTTTCTATGTGTGGCTTCTTTTATTTCTTCTACTAGTTTATACTGTCACTATGTGTTGGGCCTTCTTTTATTTCTTCTACTAGTTATACTGTCACTATGTGTTGTGGCTTCTTTTATTTCTTCTACTAGTTATACTGTCACTATGTGTTGGGCCTTCTTTTATTTCTTCTACTAGTTATACTGTCACTATGTGTTGTGGCTTCTTTTATTTCTTCTACTAGTTTATACTGTCACTATGTGTTGTGGCTTCTTTTATTTCTTCTACTAGTTATACTGTCACTATGTGTTGTGGCTTCTTTTATTTCTTCTACTAGTTTATACTGTCACTATGTGTTGTGGCTTCTTTTATTTCTTCTACTAGTTTATACTGTCACTATGTGTTGTGGCTTCTTTTATTTCTTCTACTAGTTATACTGTCACTATGTGTTGTGGCTTCTTTTATTTCTTCTACTAGTTTATACTGTCACTATGTGTTGTGGCTTCTTTTATTTCTTCTACTAGTTTATACTGTCACTATGTGTTGTGGCTTCTTTTATTTCTTCTACTAGTTATACTGTCACTATGTGTTGTGGCTTCTTTTATTTCTTCTACTAGTTTATACTGTCACTATGTGTTGTGGCTTCTTTTATTTCTTCTACTAGTTATACTGTCACTATGTGTTGTGGCTTCTTTTATTTCTTCTACTAGTTTATACTGTCACTATGTGTTGGGCCTTCTTTTATTTCTTCTACTAGTTATACTGTCACTATGTGTTGTGGCTTCTTTTATTTCTTCTACTAGTTTATACTGTCACTATGTGTTGTGGCTTCTTTTATTTCTTCTACTAGTTTATACTGTCACTATGTGTTGTGGTTTCTTTTATTTCTTCTACTAGTTTATACTGTCACTATGTGTTGTGGCTTCTTTTATTTCTTCTACTAGTTTATACTGTCACTATGTGTTGGGCCTTCTTTTATTTCTTCTACTAGTTATACTGTCACTATGTGTTGTGGCTTCTTTTATTTCTTCTACTAGTTATACTGTCACTATGTGTTGTGGCTTCTTTTATTTCTTCTACTAGTTTATACTGTCACTATGTGTTGGGCCTTCTTTTATTTCTTCTACTAGTTTATACTGTCACTATGTGTTGTGGCTTCTTTTATTTCTTCTACTAGTTATACTGTCACTATGTGTTGTGGCTTCTTTTATTTCTTCTACTAGTTTATACTGTCACTATGTGTTGTGGCTTCTTTTATTTCTTCTACTAGTTTATACTGTCACTATGTGTTGTGGCTTCTTTTATTTCTTCTACTAGTTTATACTGTCACTATGTGTTGTGGCTTCTTTTATTTCTTCTACTAGTTATACTGTATACTGTCACTATGTGTTGTGGCTTCTTTTATTTCTTCTACTAGTTTATACTGTCACTATGTGTTGTGGCTTCTTTTATTTCTTCTACTAGTTTATACTGTCACTATGTGTTGTGGCTTCTTTTATTTCTTCTACTAGTTATACTGTCACTATGTGTTGGGGCTTCTTTTATTTCTTCTACTAGTTTATACTGTCACTATGTGTTGTGGCTTCTTTTATTTCTTCTACTAGTTTATACTGTCACTATGTGTTGTGGCTTCTTTTATTTCTTCTACTAGTTATACTGTCACTATGTGTTGTGGCTTCTTTTATTTCTTCTACTAGTTTATACTGTCACTATGTGTTGTGGCTTCTTTTATTTCTTCTACTAGTTATACTGTCACTATGTGTTGTGGCTTCTTTTATTTCTTCTACTAGTTTATACTGTCACTATGTGTTGTGGCTTCTTTTATTTCTTCTACTAGTTTATACTGTCACTATGTGTTGTGGCTTCTTTTATTTCTTCTACTAGTTTATACTGTCACTATGTGTTGTGGCTTCTTTTATTTCTTCTACTAGTTTATACTGTCACTATGTGTTGTGGCTTCTTTTTTTTCTTCTACTAGTTTATACTGTCACTATGTTGTTGGGCTTCTTTTATTTCTGTGTTGTGGCTTCTTTTATTTCTTCCACTAGTTTATACTGTCACTATGTGTTGTGGCTTCTTTTATTTCTTCTACTAGTTTATACTGTCACTATGTGTTGTGGCTTCTTTTATTTCTTCTACTAGTTTATACTGTCACTATGTGTTGTGGCTTCTTTTATTTCTTCTACTAGTTTATACTGTCACTATGTGTTGTGGCTTCTTTTATTTCTTCTACTAGTTTATACTGTCACTATGTGTTGTGGCTTCTTTTATTTCTTCTACTAGTTATACTGTCACTATGTGTTGTGGCTTCTTTTATTTCTTCTACTAGTTTATACTGTCACTATGTGTTGTGGCTTCTTTTATTTCTTCTACTAGTTTATACTGTCACTATGTGTTGTGGCTTCTTTTATTTCTTCTACTAGTTATACTGTCACTATGTGTTGTGGTTTCTTTTATTTCTTCTATTTCTGTCTACTATGTATTGTGGCTTCTTTTTTTTTCTACTACTAGTTATACTGTCACTATGTGTTGGGGCTTCTTTTATTTCTTCTACTAGTTTATACTGTCACTATGTGTTGTGGCTTCTTTTATTTCTTCTACTAGTTTATACTGTCACTATGTGTTGTGGCTTCTTTTATTTCTTCTACTAGTTTATACTGTCACTATGTGTTGTGGCTTCTTTTATTTCTTTTACTAGTTTATACTGTCACTATGTGTTGTGGCTTCTTTTATTTCTTCTACTAGTTTATACTGTCACTATGTGTTGTGGCTTCTTTTATTTCTTCTACTAGTTATACTGTCACTATGTGTTGTGGCTTCTTTTATTTCTTCTACTAGTTTATACTGTCACTATGTGTTGTGGCTTCTTTTATTTCTTCTACTAGTTTATACTGTCACTATGTGTTGTGGCTTCTTTTATTTCTTCTACTAGTTTATACTGTCACTATGTGTTGTGGCTTCTTTTATTTCTTCTACTAGTTTATACTGTCACTATGTGTTGTGGCTTCTTTTATTTCTTCTACTAGTTTATACTGTCACTATGTGTTGTGGCTTCTTTTATTTCTTCTACTAGTTTATACTGTCACTATGTGTTGTGGCTTCTTTTATTTCTTCTACTAGTTTATACTGTCACTATGTGTTGTGGCTTCTTTTATTTCTTCTACTAGTTTATACTGTCACTATGTGTTGTGGCTTCTTTTATTTCTTCTACTAGTTATACTGTCACTATGTGTTGTGGCTTCTTTTATTTCTTCTACTAGTTTATACTGTCACTATGTGTTGTGGCTTCTTTTATTTCTTCTACTAGTTTATACTGTCACTATGTGTTGTGGCTTCTTTTATTTCTTCTACTAGTTATACTGTCACTATGTGTTGTGGCTTCTTTTATTTCTTCTACTAGTTATACTGTCACTATGTGTTGTGGCTTCTTTTATTTCTTCTACTAGTTTATACTGTCACTATGTGTTGTGGCTTCTTTTATTTCTTCTACTAGTTTATACTGTCACTATGTGTTGTGGCTTCTTTTATTTCTTCTACTAGTTATACTGTCACTATGTGTTGTGGCTTCTTTTATTTCTTCTACTAGTTTATACTGTCACTATGTGTTGTGGCTTCTTTTATTTCTTCTACTAGTTATACTGTCACTATGTGTTGTGGCTTCTTTTATTTCTTCTACTAGTTTATACTGTCACTATGTGTTGTGGCTTCTTTTATTTCTTCTACTAGTTTATACTGTCACTATGTGTTGTGGCTTCTTTTATTTCTTCTACTAGTTATACTGTCACTATGTGTTGTGGCTTCTTTTATTTCTTCTACTAGTTATACTGTCACTATGTGTTGTGGCTTCTTTTATTTCTTCTACTAGTTTATACTGTCACTATGTGTTGTGGCTTCTTTTATTTCTTCTACTAGTTATACTGTCACTATGTGTTGTGGCTTCTTTTATTTCTTCTACTAGTTATACTGTCACTATGTGTTGTGGCTTCTTTTATTTCTTCTACTAGTTTATACTGTCACTATGTGTTGTGGCTTCTTTTATTTCTTCTACTAGTTATACTGTCACTATGTGTTGTGGCTTCTTTTTTTTTCTTCTACTAGTTTATACTGTCACTATGTGTTGTGGCTTCTTTTATTTCTTCTACTAGTTATACTGTCACTATGTGTTGTGGCTTCTTTTATTTCTTCTACTAGTTTATACTGTCACTATGTGTTGGGCCTTCTTTTATTTCTTCTACTAGTTATACTGTCACTATGTGTTGTGGCTTCTTTTATTTCTTCTACTAGTTTATACTGTCACTATGTGTTTGGGTTATACTGTCTTCTTTTATTTCTTCTACTAGTTTATACTGTCACTATGTGTTGTGGCTTCTTTTATTTCTTCTACTAGTTATACTGTCACTATGTGTTGTGGCTTCTTTTATTTCTTCTACTAGTTATACTGTCACTATGTGTTGGGGCTTCTTTTATTTCTTCTACTAGTTATACTGTCACTATGTGTTGTGGCTTCTTTTATTTCTTCTACTAGTTTATACTGTCACTATGTGTTGTGGCTTCTTTTATTTCTTCTACTAGTTTATACTGTCACTATGTGTTGTGGCTTCTTTTATTTCTTCTACTAGTTTATACTGTCACTATGTGTTGTGGCTTCTTTTATTTCTTCTACTAGTTTATACTGTCACTATGTGTTGTGGCTTCTTTTATTTCTTCTACTAGTTTATACTGTCACTATGTGTTGTGGCTTCTTTTATTTCTTCTACTAGTTTATACTGTCACTATGTGTTGTGGCTTCTTTTATTTCTTCTACTAGTTATACTGTCACTATGTGTTGTGGCTTCTTTTATTTCTTCTACTAGTTATACTGTCACTATGTGTTGTGGCTTCTTTTATTTCTTCTACTAGTTTATACTGTCACTATGTGTTGTGGCTTCTTTTATTTCTTCTACTAGTTATACTGTCACTATGTGTTGGGCCTTCTTTTATTTCTTCTACTAGTTTATACTGTCACTATGTGTTGTGGCTTCTTTTATTTCTTCTACTAGTTTATACTGTCACTATGTGTTGTGGCTTCTTTTATTTCTTCTACTAGTTTATACTGTCACTATGTGTTGTGGCTTCTTTTATTTCTTCTACTAGTTTATACTGTCACTATGTGTTGTGGCTTCTTTTATTTCTTCTACTAGTTATACTGTCACTATGTGTTGTGGCTTCTTTTATTTCTTCTACTAGTTATACTGTCACTATGTGTTGTGGCTTCTTTTATTTCTTCTACTAGTTTATACTGTCACTATGTGTTGTGGCTTCTTTTATTTCTTCTACTAGTTATACTGTCACTATGTGTTGTGGCTTCTTTTATTTCTTCTACTAGTTATACTGTCACTATGTGTTGTGGCTTCTTTTATTTCTTCTACTAGTTATACTGTCACTATGTGTTGTGGCTTCTTTTATTTCTTCTACTAGTTATACTGTCACTATGTGTTGGGCCTTCTTTTATTTCTTCTACTAGTTTATACTGTCACTATGTGTTGTGGCTTCTTTTATTTCTTCTACTAGTTTATACTGTCACTATGTGTTGTGGCTTCTTTTATTTCTTCTACTAGTTTATACTGTCACTATGTGTTGTGGCTTCTTTTATTTCTTCTACTAGTTTATACTGTCACTATGTGTTGTGGCTTCTTTTATTTCTTCTACTAGTTTTTACTGTCATTCTGTGTTGGGCATTCTTTTATTTCTTCTACTAGTTTATACTGTCACTATGTGTTGTGGCTTCTTTTATTTCTTCTACTAGTTATACTGTCACTATGTGTTGGGGCTTCTTTTATTTCTTCTACTAGTTTATACTGTCACTATGTGTTGTGGCTTCTTTTTTTTCTTCTACTAGTTATACTGTCACTATGTGTTGTGGCTTCTTTTATTTCTTCTACTAGTTTATACTGTCACTATGTGTTGTGGCTTCTTTTATTTCTTCTACTAGTTATACTGTCACTATGTGTTGTGGCTTCTTTTATTTCTTCTACTAGTTTATACTGTCACTATGTGTTGTGGCTTCTTTTATTTCTTCTACTAGTTATACTGTCACTATGTGTTGTGGCTTCTTTTATTTCTTCTACTAGTTTATACTGTCACTATGTGTTGTGGCTTCTTTTATTTCTTCTACTAGTTTATACTGTCACTATGTGTTGTGGCTTCTTTTATTTCTTCTACTAGTTATACTGTCACTATGTGTTGTGGCTTCTTTTATTTCTTCTACTAGTTATACTGTCACTATGTGTTGTGGCTTCTTTTATTTCTTCTACTAGTTATACTGTCACTATGTGTTGTGGCTTCTTTTATTTCTTCTACTAGTTATACTGTCACTATGTGTTGTGGCTTCTTTTATTTCTTCTACTAGTTATACTGTCACTATGTGTTGTGGCTTCTTTTATTTCTTCTACTAGTTTATACTGTCACTATGTGTTGTGGCTTCTTTTATTTCTTCTACTAGTTTATACTGTCACTATGTGTTGTGGCTTCTTTTATTTCTTCTACTAGTTATACTGTCACTATGTGTTGGGGCTTCTTTTATTTCTTCTACTAGTTATACTGTCACTATGTGTTGTGGCTTCTTTTATTTCTTCTACTAGTTTATACTGTCACTATGTGTTGTGGCTTCTTTTATTTCTTCTACTAGTTTATACTGTCACTATGTGTTTGGCCTTCTTTTATTTCTTCTACTAGTTATACTGTCACTATGCGTTGTGGCTTCTTTTATTTCTTCTACTAGTTTATACTGTCACTATGTGTTGTGGCTTCTTTTATTTCTTCTACTAGTTTATACTGTCACTATGTGTTGTGGCTTCTTTTATTTCTTCTACTAGTTTATACTGTCACTATGTGTTGTGGCTTCTTTTATTTCTTCTACTAGTTTATACTGTCACTATGTGTTGGGCCTTCTTTTATTTCTTCTACTAGTTATACTGTCACTATGTGTTGTGGCTTCTTTTATTTCTTCTACTAGTTTATACTGTCACTATGTGTTGTGGCTTCTTTTATTTCTTCTACTAGTTTATACTGTCACTATGTGTTGTGGTTTCTTTTATTTCTTCTACTAGTTTATACTGTCACTATGTGTTGTGGCTTCTTTTATTTCTTCTACTAGTTTATACTGTCACTATGTGTTGTGGCTTCTTTTATTTCTTCTACTAGTTATACTGTCACTATGTGTTGTGGCTTCTTTTATTTCTTCTACTAGTTTATACTGTCACTATGTGTTGTGGCTTCTTTTATTTCTTCTACTAGTTATACTGTCACTATGTGTTGGGCCTTCTTTTATTTCTTCTACTAGTTTATACTGTCACTATGTGTTGTGGCTTCTTTTATTTCTTCTACTAGTTTATACTGTCACTATGTGTTGGGGCTTCTTTTATTTCTTCTACTAGTTATACTGTCACTATGTGTTGGGCCTTCTTTTATTTCTTCTACTAGTTATACTGTCACTATGTGTTGTGGCTTCTTTTATTTCTTCTACTAGTTATACTGTCACTATGTGTTGTGGCTTCTTTTATTTCTTCTACTAGTTATACTGTCACTATGTGTTGTGGCTTCTTTTATTTCTTCTACTAGTTTATACTGTCACTATGTGTTGTGGCTTCTTTTATTTCTTCTACTAGTTTATACTGTCACTATGTGTTGTGGCTTCTTTTATTTCTTCTACTAGTTATACTGTCACTATGTGTTGTGGCTTCTTTTATTTCTTCTACTAGTTATACTGTCACTATGTGTTGTGGCTTCTTTTATTTCTTCTACTAGTTTATACTGTCACTATGTGTTGTGGCTTCTTTTATTTCTTCTACTAGTTATACTCTTCTAGTAGTTATACTGTCACTATGTGTTGTGGCTTCTTTTATTTCTTCTACTAGTTTATACTGTCACTATGTGTTGTGGCTTCTTTTATTTCTTCTACTAGTTTATACTGTCACTATGTGTTGTGGCTTCTTTTATTTCTTCTACTAGTTATACTGTCACTATGTGTTGTGGCTTCTTTTATTTCTTCTACTAGTTTATACTGTCACTATGTGTTGTGGCTTCTTTTATTTCTTCTACTAGTTATACTGTCACTATGTGTTGGGCCTTCTTTTCTTTCTTCTACAGTTTATACTGTCACTATGTGTTGTGGCTTCTTTTATTTCTTCTACTAGTTTATACTGTCACTATGTGTTGTGGCTTCTTTTATTTCTTCTACTAGTTTATACTGTCACTATGTGTTGTGGCTTCTTTTATTTCTTCTACTAGTTATATACTGTCACTATGTGATGTGGCTTCTTTTATTTCTTCTACTAGTTATACTGTCACTATGTGTTGTGGCTTTTATTTCTTTTATATTGTTGTGGCTTCTTCTACTAGTTATACTGTCACTATGTGTTGGGGCTTCTTTTATTTCTTCTACTAGTTTATACTGTCACTATGTGTTGTGGCTTCTTTTATTTCTTCTACTAGTTTATACTGTCACTATGTGTTGTGGCTTCTTTTTTTTTCTTCTACTAGTTTATACTGTCACTATGTGTTGTGGCTTCTTTTATTTCTTCTACTAGTTATACTGTCACTATGTGTTGGGCCTTCTTTTATTTCTTCTACTAGTTTATACTGTCACTATGTGTTGTGGCTTCTTTTATTTCTTCTACTAGTTATACTGTCACTATGTGTTGTGGCTTCTTTTATTTCTTCTACTAGTTATACTGTCACTATGTGTTGTGGCTTCTTTTATTTCTTCTACTAGTTTATACTGTCACTATGTGTTGTGGCTTCTTTTATTTCTTCTACTAGTTATACTGTCACTATGTGTTGTGGCTTCTTTTATTTCTTCTACTAGTTATACTGTCACTATGTGTTGGGCCTTCTTTTATTTCTTCTACTAGTTATACTGTCACTATGTGTTGTGGCTTCTTTTATTTCTTCTACTAGTTATACTGTCACTATGTGTTGTGGCTTCTTTTATTTCTTCTACTAGTTTATACTGTCACTATGTGTTGTGGCTTCTTTTATTTCTTCTACTAGTTATACTGTCACTATGTGTTGTGGCTTCTTTTATTTCTTCTACTAGTTTATACTGTCACTATGTGTTGTGGCTTCTTTTATTTCTTCTACTAGTTTATACTGTCACTATGTGTTGTGGCTTCTTTTATTTCTTCTACTAGTTTATACTGTCACTATGTGTTGGGCCTTCTTTTATTTCTTCTACTAGTTTATACTGTCACTATGTGTTGTGGCTTCTTTTATTTCTTCTACTAGTTTATACTTTCACTATGTGTTGTGGCTTCTTTTATTTCTTCTACTAGTTTTTACTGTCACTATGTGTTGTGGCTTCTTTTATTTCTTCTACTAGTTATACTGTCACTATGTGTTGTGGCTTCTTTTATTTCTTCTACTAGTTATACTGTCACTATGTGTTGTGGCTTCTTTTATTTCTTCTACTAGTTTATACTGTCACTATGTGTTGGGGCTTCTTTTATTTCTTCTACTAGTTATTCTGTCACTATGTGTTGTGGCTTCTTTTATTTCTTCTACTAGTTTATACTGTCACTATGTGTTGTGGCTTCTTTTATTTCTTCTACTAGTTATACTGTCACTATGTGTTGTGGCTTCTTTTATTTCTTCTACTAGTTATACTGTCACTATGTGTTGTGGCTTCTTTTATTTCTTCTACTAGTTTATACTGTCACTATGTGTTGTGGCTTCTTTTATTTCTTCTACTAGTCAAACTGTCACTATGTGTTGGGCTATACTGTCACTATGTGTTGTGGCTTCTTTTATTTCTTCTACTAGTTATACTGTCACTATGTGTTGTGGCTTCTTTTATTTCTTCTACTAGTTTATACTGTCACTATGTGTTGTGGCTTCTTTTATTTCTTCTACTAGTTATACTGTCACTATGTGTTGTGGCTTCTTTTATTTCTTCTACTAGTTTATACTGTCACTATGTGTTGTGGCTTCTTTTATTTCTTCTACTAGTTTATACTGTCACTATGTGTTGTGGCTTCTTTTATTTCTTCTACTAGTTTATACTGTCACTATGTGTTGTGGCTTTTTTTATTTCTTCTACTAGTTTATACTGTTACTATGTGTTGTGGTTTCTTTTATTTATTCTACTGGTTATACTGTCACTATGTGTTGGGCCTTCTTTTATTTCTTCTACTAGTTTATACTGTCACTATGTGTTGTGGCTTCTTTTATTTCTTCTACTAGTTTATACTGTCACTATGTGTTGTGGCTTCTTTTATTTCTTCTACTAGTTTATACTGTCACTATGTGTTGGGCGTTCTTTTATTTCTTCTACTAGTTATACTGTCACTATGTGTTGTGGCTTCTTTTATTTCTTCTACTAGTTATACTGTCACTATGTGTTGTGGCTTCTTTTATTTCTTCTACTAGTTTATACTGTCACTATGTGTTGTGGCTTCTTTTATTTCTTCTACTAGTTTATACTGTCACTATGTGTTGTGGCTTCTTTTATTTCTTCTACTAGTTTATACTGTCACTATGTGTTGTGGCTTCTTTTATTTCTTCTACTAGTTTATACTGTCACTATGTGTTGTGGCTTCTTTTATTTCTTCTACTAGTTATACTGTCACTATGTGTTGGGCCTTCTTTTATTTCTTCTACTAGTTATACTGTCACTATGTGTTGTGGCTTCTTTTATTTCTTCTACTAGTTTATACTGTCACTATGTGTTGTGGCTTCTTTTATTTCTTCTACTAGTTTATACTGTCACTATGTGTTGTGGCTTCTTTTATTTCTTCTACTAGTTTATACTGTCACTATGTGTTGTGGCTTCTTTTATTTCTTCTACTAGTTTATACTGTCACTATGTGTTGTGGCTTCTTTTATTTCTTCTACTAGTTATACTGTCACTATGTGTTGTGGCTTCTTTTATTTCTTCTACTAGTTTATACTGTCACTATGTGTTGTGGCTTCTTTTATTTCTTCTACTCTTTTATTTCTTCTACTAGTTTATACTGTCACTATGTGTTGTTGCTTATTTTATTTCTTCTACTAGTTATACTGTCACTATGTGTTGGGGCTTCTTTTATTTCTTCTTCTACTAGTTTATACTGTCACTATGTGTTGTGGCTTCTTTTATTTCTTCTACTAGTTTATACTGTCACTATGTGTTGTGGCTTCTTTTATTTCTTCTACTAGTTATACTGTCACTATGTGTTGTGGCTTCTTTTATTTCTTCTACTAGTTTATACTGTCACTATGTGTTGGGGCTTCTTTTATTTCTTCTACTAGTTATACTGTCACTATGTGTTGTGGCTTCTTTTATTTCTTCTACTAGTTATACTGTCACTATGTGTTGTGGCTTCTTTTATTTCTTCTACTAGTTTATACTGTCACTATGTGTTGTGGCTTCTTTTATTTCTTCTACTAGTTTATACTGTCACTATGTGTTGTGGCTTCTTTTATTTCTTCTACTAGTTATACTGTCACTATGTGTTGTGGCTTCTTTTATTTCTTCTACTAGTTATACTGTCACTATGTGTTGTGGCTTCTTTTATTTCTTCTACTAGTTTATACTGTCACTATGTGTTGTGGCTTCTTTTATTTCTTCTACTAGTTATACTGTCACTATGTGTTGTGGCTTCTTTTATTTCTTCTACTAGTTTATACTGTCACTATGTGTTGTGGCTTCTTTTATTTCTTCTACTAGTTTATACTGTCACTATGTGTTGTGGCTTCTTTTATTTCTTCTACTAGTTTATACTGTCACTATGTGTTGTGGCTTCTTTTATTTCTTCTACTAGTTTATACTGTCACTATGTGTTGTGGCTTCTTTTATTTCTTCTACTAGTTATACTGTCACTATGTGTTGGGGCTTCTTTTATTTCTTCTACTAGTTATACTGTCACTATGTGTTGTGGCTTCTTTTATTTCTTCTACTAGTTATACTGTCACTATGTGTTGTGGCTTCTTTTTTTTCTTCTACTAGTTTATACTGTCACTATGTGTTGTGGCTTCTTTTATTTCTTCTACTAGTTTATACTGTCACTATGTGTTGTGGCTTCTTTTATTTCTTCTACTAGTTATACTGTCACTATGTGTTGGGGCTTCTTTTATTTCTTCTACTAGTTTATACTGTCACTATGTGTTGTGGCTTCTTTTATTTCTTCTACTAGTTATACTGTCACTATGTGTTGTGGCTTCTTTTATTTCTTCTACTAGTTATACTGTCACTATGTGTTGTGGCTTCTTTTATTTCTTCTACTAGTTTATACTGTCACTATGTGTTGTGGCTTCTTTTATTTCTTCTACTAGTTATACTGTCACTATGTGTTGTGGCTTCTTTTATTTCTTCTACTAGTTTATACTGTCACTATGTGTTGTGGCTTCTTTTATTTCTTCTACTAGTTATACTGTCACTATGTGTTGTGGCTTCTTTTATTTCTTCTACTAGTTTATACTGTCACTATGTGTTGTGGCTTCTTTTATTTCTTCTACTAGTTTATACTGTCACTATGTGTTGTGGCTTCTTTTATTTCTTCTACTAGTTATACTGTCACTATGTGTTGTGGCTTCTTTTATTTCTTCTACTAGTTTATACTGTCACTATGTGTTGTGGCTTCTTTTATTTCTTCTACTAGTTATACTGTCACTATGTGTTGTGGCTTCTTTTATTTCTTCTACTAGTTTATACTGTCACTATGTGTTGTGGCTTCTTTTATTTCTTCTACTAGTTATACTGTCACTATGTGTTGTGGCTTCTTTTATTTCTTCTACTAGTTTATACTGTCACTATGTGTTGTGGCTTCTTTTATTTCTTCTACTAGTTTATACTGTCACTATGTGTTGTGGCTTCTTTTATTTCTTCTACTAGTTATACTGTCACTATGTGTTGTGGCTTCTTTTATTTCTTCTACTAGTTTATACTGTCACTATGTGTTGGGGCTTCTTTTATTTCTTCTACTAGTTTATACTGTCACTATGTGTTGTGGCTTCTTTTATTTCTTCTACTAGTTATACTGTCACTATGTGTTGTGGCTTCTTTTATTTCTTCTACTAGTTTATACTGTCACTATGTGTTGGGCCTTCTTTTATTTCTTCTACTAGTTTATACTGTCACTATGTGTTGTGGCTTCTTTTATTTCTTCTACTAGTTTATACTGTCACTATGTGTTGTGGCTTCTTTTATTTCTTCTACTAGTTATACTGTCACTATGTGTTGTGGCTTCTTTTATTTCTTCTACTAGTTTATACTGTCACTATGTGTTGTGGCTTCTTTTATTTCTTCTACTAGTTATACTGTCACTATGTGTTGTGGCTTCTTTTATTTCTTCTACTAGTTTATACTGTCACTATGTGTTGTGGCTTCTTTTATTTCTTCTACTAGTTTATACTGTCACTATGTGTTGTGGCTTCTTTTATTTCTTCTACTAGTTTATACTTCTAGTTATACTGTCACTATGTGTTGTGGCTTCTTTTATTTCTTCTACTAGTTATACTGTCACTATGTGTTGTGGCTTCTTTTATTTCTTCTACTAGTTTATACTGTCACTATGTGTTGTGGCTTCTTTTATTTCTTCTACTAGTTTATACTGTCACTATGTGTTGGGCCTTCTTTTATTTCTTCTACTAGTTATACTGTCACTATGTGTTGTGGCTTCTTTTATTTCTTTTACTAGTTATACTGTCACTATGTGTTGTGGTTTCTTTTATTTCTTCTTCTAGTTGTACTGTCACTATGTGTTGTGGCTTCTTTTATTTCTTCAACTAGGTTATACGGTCAGTATGTGTTGTGGCTTCTTTTATTTGTTCGACTAGTTTATACTGTCGCTATGTGTTGTAGCTTCTTTTGTTTCTTCTATTAGTTTATACTGTCAATATGTGTTGGGGCTTCTTTTATTTCTTCTACTAGTTTATACTGTCACTATGTGTTGTGGCTTCTTTTATTTCTTCTACTAGTTTATACTGTCACTATGTGTTGTGGCTTCTTTTATTTCTTCTACTAGTTTATACTGTCACTATGTGTTGGGGCTTCTTTTATTTCTTCTACTAGTTATACTGTCACTATGTGTTGTGGCTTCTTTTATTTCTTCTACTAGTTATACTGTCACTATGTGTTGGGCCTTCTTTTATTTCTTCTACTAGTTATACTGTCACTATGTGTTGTGGCTTCTTTTATTTCTTCTACTAGTTTATACTGTCACTATGTGTTGTGGCTTCTTTTATTTCTTCTACTAGTTTATACTGTCACTATGTGTTGTGGCTTCTTTTATTTCTTCTACTAGTTATACTGTCACTATGTGTTGGGGCTTCTTTTATTTCTTCTACTAGTTATACTGTCACTATGTGTTGTGGCTTCTTTTATTTCTTCTACTAGTTATACTGTCACTATGTGTTGTGGCTTCTTTTATTTCTTCTACTAGTTTATACTGTCACTATGTGTTGGGGCTTCTTTTATTTCTTCTACTAGTTTATACTGTCACTATGTGTTGTGGCTTCTTTTATTTCTTCTACTAGTTTATACTGTCACTATGTGTTGGGCCTTCTTTTATTTCTTCTACTAGTTTATACTGTCACTATGTGTTGTGGCTTCTTTTTTTTTTATTTTTTCTACTAGTTTATACTGTCACTATGTGTTGTGGCTTCTTTTATTTCTTCTACTAGTTTATACTGTCACTATGTGTTGTGGCTTCTTTTATTTCTTCTACTAGTTATACTGTCACTATGTGTTGTGGCTTCTTTTATTTCTTCTACTAGTTTATACTGTCACTATGTGTTGTGGCTTCTTTTATTTCTTCTACTAGTTTATACTGTCACTATGTGTTGTGGCTTCTTTTATTTCTTCTACTAGTTATACTGTCACTATGTGTTGGGCCTTCTTTTATTTCTTCTACTAGTTATACTGTCACTATGTGTTGGGCCTTCTTTTATTTCTTCTACTAGTTTATACTGTCACTATGTGTTGTGGCTTCTTTTATTTCTTCTACTAGTTTATACTGTCACTATGTGTTGTGGCTTCTTTTATTTCTTCTACTAGTTTATACTGTCACTATGTGTTGGGGCTTCTTTTATTTCTTCTACTAGTTTATACTGTCACTATGTGTTGTGGCTTCTTTTATTTCTTCTACTAGTTTATACTGTCACTATGTGTTGGGCCTTCTTTTATTTCTTCTACTAGTTATACTGTCACTATGTGTTGTGGCTTCTTTTATTTCTTCTACTAGTTATACTGTCACTATGTGTTGTGGCTTCTTTTATTTCTTCTACTAGTTATACTGTCACTATGTGTTGTGGCTTCTTTTATTTCTTCTACTAGTTTATACTGTCACTATGTGTTGGGGCTTCTTTTATTTCTTCTACTAGTTTATACTGTCACTATGTGTTGTGGCTTCTTTTATTTCTTCTACTAGTTATACTGTCACTATGTGTTGTGGCTTCTTTTATTTCTTCTACTAGTTATACTGTCACTATGTGTTGTGGCTTCTTTTATTTCTTCTACTAGTTTATACTGTCACTATGTGTTGTGGCTTCTTTTATTTCTTCTACTAGTTTATACTGTCACTATGTGTTGGGCCTTCTTTTATTTCTTCTACTAGTTATACTGTCACTATGTGTTGTGGCTTCTTTTATTTCTTCTACTAGTTTATACTGTCACTATGTGTTGTGGCTTCTTTTATTTCTTCTACTAGTTTATACTGTCACTATGTGTTGGGGCTTCTTTTATTTCTTCTACTAGTTTATACTGTCACTATGTGTTGTGGCTTCTTTTATTTCTTCTACTAGTTTATACTGTCACTATGTGTTGTGGCTTCTTTTATTTCTTCTACTAGTTTATACTGTCACTATGTGTTGTGATTTCTTTTAGTTTATTTGTGTTGTGGCTTCTTTTATTTCTTCTACTAGTTTATACTGTCACTATGTGTTGTGGCTCTAGTTATACTGTCACTATGTGTTGTGGCTTCTTTTATTTCTTCTACTAGTTATACTGTCACTATGTGTTGTGGCTTCTTTTATTTCTTCTACTAGTTTATACTGTCACTATGTGTTGTGGCTTCTTTTATTTCTTCTTATTTGTCACTATGTGTTGTGGCTTCTTTTATTTCTTCTACTAGTTTATACTGTCACTATGTGTTGTGGCTTCTTTTATTTCTTCTACAAGTTATACTGTCACTATGTGTTGTGGCTTCTTTTATTTCTTCTACTAGTTATACTGTCACTATGTGTTGTGGTTTCTTTTATTTCTTCTACTAGTTATTTGGTCTCTATGTGTTGATCTTCTTTTATTTCTTCTACTAGTTTATACTGTCACTATGTGTTGTGGCTTCTTTTATTTCTTCTACTAGTTTATACTGTCACTATGTGTTGTGGCTTCTTTTATTTCTTCTACTAGTTTATACTGTCACTATGTGTTGTGGCTTCTTTTATTTCTTCTACTAGTTTATACTGTCACTATGTGTTGTGGCTTCTTTTATTTCTTCTACTAGTTATACTGTCACTATGTGTTGGGCCTTCTTTTATTTCTTCTACTAGTTATACTGTAGTTTATACTGTCACTATGTGTTGTAAGTCTTTTATTTCTTCTACTAGTTTATACTGTCACTATGTGTTGTGGCTTCTTTTATTTCTTCTACTAGTTTATACTGTCACTATGTGTTGTGGTTTCTTTTATTTCTTCTACTAGTTTATACTGTCACTATGTGTTGTGGCTTCTTTTATTTCTTCTACTAGTTATACTGTCACTATGTGTTGTGGCTTCTTTTATTTCTTCTACTAGTTATACTGTCACTATGTGTTGGGGCTTCTTTTATTTCTTCTACTAGTTTATACTTTTATTTCTGTCACTATGTGTTGGGCCTTCTTTTATTTCTTCTACTAGTTATACTGTCACTATGTGTTGTGGCTTCTTTTATTTCTTCTACTAGTTATACTGTCACTATGTGTTGTGGCTTCTTTTATTTCTTCTACTAGTTATACTGTCACTATGTGTGTTGTGGCTTCTTTTATTTCTTCTACTAGTTTATACTGTCACTATGTGTTGTGGCTTCTTTTATTTCTTCTACTAGTTATACTGTCACTATGTGTTGTGGCTTCTTTTATTTCTTCTACTAGTTTATACTGTCACTATGTGTTGTGGCTTCTTTTATTTCTTCTACTAGTTATACTGTCACTATGTGTTGTGGCTTCTTTTATTTCTTCTACTAGTTTATACTGTCACTATGTGTTGGGCCTTCTTTTATTTCTTCTACTAGTTTATACTGTCACTATGTGTTGTGGCTTCTTTTTTTTCTTCTACTAGTTTATACTGTCACTATGTGTTGTGGCTTCTTTTATTTCTTCTACTAGTTTATACTGTCACTATGTGTTGTGGCTTCTTTTATTTCTTCTACTAGTTATACTGTCACTATGTGTTGTGGCTTCTTTTATTTCTTCTACTAGTTTATACTGTCACTATGTGTTGTGGCTTCTTTTATTTCTTCTACTAGTTATACTGTCACTATGTGTTGGGCCTTCTTTTATTTCTTCTACTAGTTTATACTGTCACTATGTGTTGTGGCTTCTTTTATTTCTTCTACTAGTTATACTGTCACTATGTGTTGGGGCTTCTTTTATTTCTTCTACTAGTTATACTGTCACTATGTGTTGGGCCTTCTTTTATTTCTTCTACTAGTTTATACTGTCACTATGTGTTGTGGCTTCTTTTATTTCTTCTACTAGTTTATACTGTCACTATGTGTTGTGGCTTCTTTTATTTCTTCTACTAGTTTATACTGTCACTATGTGTTGTGGCTTCTTTTATTTCTTCTACTACTTTATACTGTCACTATGTGTTTCGGCTTCTTTTATTTCTTCTACTAGTTTATACTGTCACTATGTGTTGTGGCTTCTTTTATTTCTTCTACTAGTTATACTGTCACTATGTGTTGGGCCTTTTTTTTATTTCTTCTACAAGTTATACTGTCACTATGTGTTGTGGCTTCTTTTATTTCTTCTACTAGTTATACTGTCACTATGTGTTGTGGCTTCTTTTATTTCTTCTACTAGTTTATACTGTCACTATGTGTTGTGGCTTCTTTTATTTCTTCTACTAGTTATACTGTCACTATGTGTTGTGGCTTCTTTTATTTCTTCTACTAGTTTATACTGTCACTATGTGTTGTGGCTTCTTTTATTTCTTCTACTAGTTTATACTGTCTCTATGTGTTGTGGCTTCTTTTATTTCTTCTACTAGTTATACTGTCACTATGTGTTGTGGCTTCTTTTATTTCTTCTACTAGTTTATACTGTCACTATGTGTTGTGGCTTCTTTTATTTCTTCTACTAGTTTATACTGTCACTATGTGTTGTGGCTTCTTTTATTTCTTCTACTAGTTTATACTGTCACTATGTGTTGTGGCTTCTTTTATTTCTTCTACTAGTTTATACTGTCACTATGTGTTGTGGCTTCTTTTATTTCTTCTACTAGTTTTTATTGTCACTATGTGTTGGGCTTCTTTTATGGGCTTCTTTTTTATTTCTTCTACTAGTTATACTGTCACTTTGTTTTGCGCCTTCATTTATTTCTTCTACTAGTTTGTATACTGTCACTATGTGTTGTGGCTTCTTTTATCCCCTCTACTAGTTATACTGTCACTATGTGTTGGGCCTTCTTTTATTTCTTTATTTCTTCCACTAGTTTATACTGTCACTATGTGTTGTGGCTTCTATTATTACTTCTACTAGTTATACTGTCACTATGTGTTGTGGCTTCTTTTATTTCTTCTACTAGTTTATACTGTCACTATGTGTTGTGGCTTCTTTTATTTCTTCTACTAGTTATACTGTCACTATGTGTTGTGGCTTCTTTTATTTCTTCTACTAGTTTATACTGTCACTATGTGTTGTGGCTTCTTTTATTTCTTCTACTAGTTTATACTGTCACTATGTGTTGGGCCTTCTTTTATTTCTTCTACTAGTTTATACTGTCACTATGTGTTGTGGCTTCTTTTATTTCTTCTACTAGTTTATACTGTCACTATGTGTTGTGGCTTCTTTTATTTCTTCTACTAGTTTTTACTGTCACTATGTGTTGTGGCTTCTTTTATTTCTTCTACTAGTTTATACTGTCACTATGTGTTGGGCCTTCTTTTATTTCTTCTACTAGTTTATACTGTCACTATGTGTTGTGGCTTCTTTTATTTCTTCTACTAGTTATACTGTCACTATGTGTTGTGGCTTCTTTTATTTCTTCTACTAGTTATACTGTCACTATGTGTTGTGGCTTCTTTTATTTCTTCTACTAGTTTATACTGTCACTATGTGTTGTGGCTTCTTTTATTTCTTCTACTAGTTATACTGTCACTATGTGTTGGGGCTTCTTTTATTTCTTCTACTAGTTTATACTGTCACTATGTGTTGTGGCTTCTTTTATTTCTTCTACTAGTTTATACTGTCACTATGTGTTGTGGCTTCTTTTATTTCTTCTACTAGTTATACTGTCACTATGTGTTGTGGCTTCTTTTATTTCTTCTACTAGTTTATACTGTCACTATGTGTTGTGGCTTCTTTTATTTCTTCTACTAGTTTATACTGTCACTATGTGTTGTGGCTTCTTTTATTTCTTCTACTAGTTTATACTGTCACTATGTGTTGGGGCTTCTTTTATTTCTTCTACTAGTTATACTGTCACTATGTGTTGTGGCTTCTTTTATTTCTTCTACTAGTTTATACTGTCACTATGTGTTGTGGCTTCTTTTATTTCTTCTACTAGTTTATACTGTCACTATGTGTTGTGGCTTCTTTTATTTCTTCTACTAGTTTATACTGTCACTATGTGTTGTGGCTTCTTTTATTTCTTCTACTAGTTATACTGTCACTATGTGTTGGGCCTTCTTTTATTTCTTCTACTAGTTTATACTGTCACTATGTGTTGTGGCTTCTTTTATTTCTTCTACTAGTTATACTGTCACTATGTGTTGTGGCTTCTTTTATTTCTTCTACTAGTTATACTGTCACTATGTGTTGGGGCTTCTTTTATTTCTTCTACTAGTTTATACTGTCACTATGTGTTGTGGCTTCTTTTATTTCTTCTACTAGTTTATACTGTCACTATGTGTTGGGCCTTCTTTTATTTCTTCTACTAGTTTATACTGTCACTATGTGTTGTGGCTTCTTTTATTTCTTCTACTAGTTATACTGTCACTATGTGTTGGGCCTTCTTTTATTTCTTCTACTCTTTTATTTCTTCTACTAGTTATACTGTCACTATGTGTTGTGGCTTCTTTTATTTCTTCTACTAGTTTATACTGTCACTATGTGTTGTGGCTTCTTTTATTTCTTCTACTAGTTATACTGTCACTATGTGTTGTGGCTTCTTTTATTTCTTTTTTATTTCTACTAGTTATACTGTCACTATGTGTTGTGGCTTCTTTTATTTCTTCTACTAGTTTATACTGTCACTATGTGTTGTGGCTTCTTTTATTTCTTCTACTAGTTTATACTGTCACTATGTGTTGTGGCTTCTTTTATTTCTTCTACTAGTTTATACTGTCACTATGTGTTGTGGTTTCTTTTATTTCTTCTACTAGTTATACTGTCACTATGTGTTGTGGCTTCTTTTATTTCTTCTACTAGTTTATACTGTCACTATGTGTTGGGGCTTCTTTTATTTCTTCTACTATTTATACTGTCACTATGTGTTGGGTGGATGGGCCTTTTTTATTTCTTCTACAAGTTATACTGTCACTATGTGTTGTGGCTTCTTTTATTTCTTCTACTAGTTATACTGTCACTATGTGTTGTGGCTTCTTTTATTTCTTCTACTAGTTATACTGTAACTATGTGTTGTGGCTTCTTTTATTTCTTCTACTAGTTTTACTGTCACTGTGTGTGGTGGCTTGTTTTGTTTCTTCTACTTTATACTACTAGTTTATACTGTCACTATGTGTTGTGGTTTCTTTTATTTCTTCTACAAGTTATACTGTCACTATGTGTTGTGGCTTCTTTTATTTCTTCTACTAGTTATACTGTCACTATGTGTTGTGGCTTCTTTTATTTCTTCTACTAGTTTATACTGTCACTATGTGTTGTGGCTTCTTTTATTTCTTCTACTAGTTTATACTGTCACTATGTGTTGTGGCTTCTTTTATTTCTTCTACTAGTTTATACTGTCACTATGTGTTGTGGCTTCTTTTATTTCTTCTACTAGTTTATACTGTCACTATGTGTTGTGGCTTCTTTTATTTCTTCTACTAGTTTATACTGTCACTATGTGTTGTGGCTTCTTTTATTTCTTCTACAAGTTATACTGTCACTATGTGTTGTGGTTTCTTTTATTTCTTCTACTAGTTATACTGTCACTATGTGTTGTGGCTTCTTTTATTTCTTCTACTAGTTTATACTGTCACTATGTGTTGTGGCTTCTTTTATTTCTTCTACTAGTTTATACTGTCACTATGTGTTGTGGGCTTCTTTTATTTCTTCTAGTTATACTACTAGTTTATACTGTCACTATAGTTATACTGTCACTATGTGTTGTGGCTTCTTTTATTTCTTCTACTAGTTTATACTGTCACTATGTGTTGGGGCTTCTTTTATTTCTTCTACTAGTTTATACTGTCACTATGTGTTGTGGCTTCTTTTATTTCTTCTACTAGTTATACTGTCACTATGTGTTGTGGCTTCTTTTATTTCTTCTACTAGTTTATACTGTCACTATGTGTTGTGGCTTCTTTTATTTCTTCTACTAGTTATACTGTCACTATGTGTTGGGGCTTCTTTTATTTCTTCTACTAGTTTATACTGTCACTATGTGTTGGGCCTTCTTTTATTTCTTCTACTAGTTTATACTGTCACTATGTGTTGGGGCTTCTTTTATTTCTTCTACTAGTTTATACTGTCACTATGTGTTGTGGCTTCTTTTATTTCTTCTACTAGTTATACTGTCACTATGTGTTGTGGCTTCTTTTATTTCTTCTACTAGTTATACTGTCACTATGTGTTGTGGCTTCTTTTATTTCTTCTACTAGTTTATACTGTCACTATGTGTTGTGGCTTCTTTTATTTCTTCTACTAGTTTATACTGTCACTATGTGTTGTGGCTTCTTTTATTTCTTCTACTAGTTATACTGTCACTATGTGTTGGGGGCTCACTATGTGTTGGGCCTTCTTTTATTTCTTCTACAAGTTATACTGTCACTATGTGTTGTGGCTTCTTTTATTTCTTCTACTTGTTTATACTGTCACTATGTGATGTGGCTTCTTTTATTACTTCTACTGTCACTATGTGTTGTGGCTTCTTTTTTTTTCTTCTACTAGTTTATACTGTCACTATGTGTTGTGGCTTCTTTTATTTCTTCCACTAGTTTATACTGTCACTTTGTGTTGTGGCTTCTTTTTTTTTTTCTACTAGTTTATTCTTTCACTGTGGGTTGGGGCTTTTTTTTTTTCTTCTTCTAGTTTATACTGTCACTATGTGGCTTCTTTTATTTCTTCTACTAGTTTATACTGTCACTATGTGTTGTGGCTTCTTTTATTTCTTCTACTAGTTTTTACTGTCACTATGTGTTGTGGCTTCTTTTATTTCTTCTACTAGTTATACTGTCACTATGTGTTGGGGCTTCTTTTATTTCTTCTACTAGTTTATACTGTCACTATGTGTTGTGGCTTCTTTTATTTCTTCTACTAGTTATACTGTCACTATGTGTTGTGGCTTCTTTTATTTCTTCTACTAGTTATACTGTCACTATGTGTTGTGGCTTCTTTTATTTCTTCTACTAGTTTATACTGTCACTATGTGTTGTGGTTTCTTTTATTTCTTCTACTATATATTGTTGTGGCTTCTATTTCTACTAGTTTTACTGTCACTATGTGTTGTGGTTTCTTTTATTTCTTCTACTCACTATGTGTTGGGGCTTCTTTTATTTCTTCTACTAGTTTATACTGTCACTATGTGTTGTGGTTTCTTTTATTTCTTCTACTAAATATACTGTCACTATGTGTTGTGGCTTCTTTTATTTCTTCTACTAGTTATACTGTCACTATGTGTTGGGCCTTCTTTTATTTCTTCTACAAGTTATACTGTCACTATGTGTTGTGGCTTCTTTTATTTCTTCTACTAGTTTATACTGTCACTATGTGTTGGGTTCTTTTATTTCTTTACTAGTTTATACTTCTTTTTGTTTTCTTTTATTCTTCTACAAGTTATACTGTCACTATGTGTTGTCGCTTCTTTTATTTCTTCTACTAGTTTATACTGTCACTATGTGTTGGGCCTTCTTTTATTTCTTCTACTAGTTTATACTGTCACTATGTGTTGTGGCTTCTTTTATCTCTACTACTAGTTATACTGTCACCATGTGTTGTTGCTTCTTTTATTTCTTCTACTAGTTTATACTGTCACTATGTGTTGTTGCTTCTTTTATTTCTTCTACTAGTTATACTGTCACTATGTGTTGTGGCTTCTTTTATTTCTT
>JAMPIV010019923.1:0-28138 GCA_024509875.1 Oreohelix idahoensis | reverse complement strand
ACTAGTCAAGAATAGGTCTGATTGAGGTCATAAGGTGGTAGCAGACAGGTGTCCTGATATACTCAACCCAAACTTTGTTATAATCATGGACCTTCACAGCTGACCTCATTCAGTACAATAGTACTACAGAACAACAACATTGCATAACATCAAAAACCACCACATCCTATTTGCGAGCTCTTACTTTGGCTGTCCGCAATCTTTTCTTTTGATGAAGATGGAATACAGTTCTAAAACCTTAAAATACTCTAGGCTATAAGTGGAATTTTTTTATCCCCGCGCACATGGTGTACCATGAGGTTCTGGTGGGGGAGAACCCAATCAAAATTATGTATAAATGTCTCCCGTGAGGTGTCGTTAGGGAGATCCAGTTAAATTTTGTTTCATGTCTAATCTTGACCAATCCCCACGGTAAAAAGCCCTATTTTTAGTAGGGGTTACCCCCATTCTCATCTGAACATTTTCCATAATCATATAAGGTCTTGTCACTTCCGTGTTACTTGTCATATTAACCAAAATTACTACATCTTAATTATTGTGTCGGGTAATCTCTATCAAGGGGTTCCTTTCCTATCATCTGTTTATTATAATACAATCATCGGAAGTGTTGTATCATATTCTCGTGGTCCAATACTTTCCAGCTGGTCATGTCTACACAAGGCATAAGCCATGCTTACAAAACTAACACCTTTTCTTTAAGGGGAGGTTAAACCCCCAAAATGAAAAACACAGAATTATAAGTTAATATCTATATCTGGTCATTTATACAAGCAAAATAAATGAAAAAAAAATACAAAACATTGAGGTATATACTAAAAACTTGCCATCTATGGCGGAAAAACAGTGAAAAAAAAGGCAAATTTTAGCTTTTTGGGGTATTTTGTTGCCCAAGATATCTCAAATGTGAGTATAACTTGAGTTATGATATTTGGCTAATTCATTTGGTAATATATGATAATGATTGTATACTAAAATAATTTTGATTGGTTTGATATCTGAGTTTTTTTGGGATTTTAACATACCAATCGAAAAAAGTTGAAATTTTAAAGGGGGGTATCTTAGCTATTTCTCAACAGTTTTGTAGTTTGTTAACATATATCCTTTATTTTAGTTTTTTTCAATGAACACTATGTTTTCAGCATGTGGCCCAAAATTTACTGCTGTATCACTAATAGTTTTTGAAAAATCATGGGCAACGTGCCCACATTTGTGTGAAAAATGAGGTTTTGAGAAAATTAAGAAAAAAGGGAGGAATTACACTTTTACACAAAATTTACTCACCTCAGTATCAACCTGCTATGTAGGAATCATCTCTGGTATTTTCCTTTATTGATCCCATGTTCTGTGTCATACTTTGCAGCTTACTTTTCATTAAATTCTTCATTTCAGCAGACTGTATGCGCTTTTCGTCAGTTTCCGGAAAAATACATCCTTTCTCTGGTAGACATGTACTATGTGGGGGGAAGCGATTGCTCTACCCTCAGCAGACTCAGTACATGTAGGAGAGGCTTTGCTCTCAATATTCACAAGATTAGTATACCCTTATCAGATATTAACTGACAATGGTTCACAGTTCAGAGGGAAACTGATGGAGGAAGTTTTTAGGATTTTTCAAAATATTCTCGTCCGCACATTTTATCATCCACAATCGATTGCACAAGTGGAAAGATATAACGGAACTCTGCTTACAAATTTATGTAAGCTCGCACAGGAGAAACCAGAATCCTGTGATTCGTTCTTACCTGCAGCTTTATTTGCGTATAAGGAGGTACCCTACCACTCTACTGGAATACCTCCAGCCACGTTATTATTTCGATGACCCATCAAAGGACCCCATGGTTAATAAAAATTAGCCAGTCAAAATTATTTTTACACATGAAACTATGTTTGAAAAACTCGAATTCTGTTTGCTTCAGGAAAATGAATATGGTACCGAAAATTAAAATCCATGCATTAGAAGCAATATAGCATCACAAATATACCAATTTGTATATTTTACATATATAATTACCTGACATACTTTAAAAATGTATATAAAATCATCCACAAAGGTTTTAGTGAAAATAAACATACAGAAATGTGGGCAAAGAAATGTACTTTCCAGTGCAATATGTATCTAAAATTTGATATTTTCAATGAAATTCTTCATTTTTGGGGGTTAAACCCCCCTTTAAATGCCATCTGTTGTCCAGATTGAGAAAAAAATCGGGATAACATTGTCTTTTTGCAATTTTCTGCAAGTCATGTCCGCGAATCAAATATTTGTTATCTTCATTCACCGACACAAATTTGTTTGGTCGCCATATGCCAGCTTGTGCAAAGAAGATACCTGTTTATCTATCACTCGTCTGTCTGGCTTAAACAATACGGATGTCGCTAAATGTAGACTTAGTCCGTCTAGTGCTGGCGATAAACAAAACAAGTCAAAGTGGCTACAACAATAGATCAAACGGCCAGGTCCACCTGGTTATGTGACGAGGTGTGAGAAGATAACCTTGATAGATGACAGTGTAAAAGTAGGATACAAGGCGGGGGAGAAGGAAGAGAAACAATGGCCCAGTAACCCTGGAGGAGAGGAGTGGAGAAAGGAAAGTTAAACGGACAAAATGCGACGCATTTCATTACATCATTGTTATCACAGGGGTAATAACGTGCCTTTCATGTTTTTTCTAGCAGTTTGTATGAATATATATCGTAACGTTCTCTTTCTTAAATTTGTTCGAGCAATTCTTTTGGTAAACGGTTAAAATTTACCGCGTTCAAAATGCACTTTCGAGTTAATCTGGTTGTTTCCCCTTATTGTATGCGGTACGCTGGAAATGGTTATTTTGCGCTTTTGACTAAATCTTCCTTAGACCTTTTTTTGTATAGTGATTTGTTTTGCCTTCGTGTCTGTGGATTTAGGCCACGCTTTTCTACCTTGTACTCCTTCTAGATGTAATAGTTTGCCTTTTTAAGTGCCTTAAGGGGAGAGGAGTTACACTGAAATGCTTTTTTCGTTATTAATCAAAAGATTCTAATGAAAATGCACGGACTTAAACTACATAAATTACGCATAATGAACTCTCATGGTCATATTTTCCGTTATTGTAGCCGCGTGCGTAGCACAGGCGATTTGATTTATGTGTAAGAAGACTAAAAGATAATTTAGCAGACGATATAGATCGTAAATTATTAGCACCAATTAGGTTTTCATTTTAAATAAAAGTATGCAGCAGTACAAGCAGATCATTGTGACCCGCTGTGTGTCAAAGTGATTATTTGATAGTTCGCATTAAGAGACTGAAAAAGTTTGCATCAGCGGTGGTTCTCAAAATATATAGGAAAGGCCCCTAACTAAGTACGATGCTAGTAATTACAATAAGTTGAGAAGCATTCATACGCACTTGAAATTATAAAATAATACAGTCAGCATTCACTCTGTCAGCAGTGATGACAGAATCACGAATTCCTGATTCTTTCCCATGGAAGAGTAGAGGAAAACAAGTGTCGGGTGTAAAATGATAGGAAAATAAATACCTATGATTATACAGATTAGAACACACACACACACACACACACACACACACACACACACACACACACACACACACACACACTAGGACATGGAGCTTAGAAATTTTAGACAGGCAACTTAATAATTAAGACAACTAAAAATGTAGAAAGTTTATTATAGGTCCGTGTGCTGGATTAGCCAGTACATGGACAAATGGTAAAGTAGGAAAGATGTATAGATTTTTTATAGATTATGTTTTTATAGATAATAGCTTTAGTAATAATAAATATTAAGAAGAACAGTTCTAGATAATCTCAGCTAAAGTTCTAATAACTATAAGTACAGATAACTGGAGAGAGTATTTCGTCGAGCTTTAGAGTTTTGGGTCGACTCTGTAGTGCTCCGGCATACTTTGTGGTTTGCATTAGTAGGACGGATTATTTGTTGAGTAGTAGAGTTTGGGATGGGCTCTGAATATTCCGAATAACTCCGAGGAGTGTAACGAAGAGAGATAGTGGTTCTCAAGCTGTTAACCAATGACTTTATCCCCTAAGGTGAATATTGATTTACAAACGGTTCTGAGGCCATTTTAAGGATAATAATATTTATGCGTGTTGACGATACAGAATATATTGAATATTTGTAACTTCACACCGTTGGTGAAGCAGTTGTAGTGAAGCAACAATGTGTGATCCTGCAGACTGGCAGGCAATAGATAATTAAATAGTGGTGAATTTATTTCGGGCGCTTAGCCTTTGAAGCCACTTGTAAGTAAACATCATAAGAACCACTGACTCAAAACTCAATTATAGTTACTGTAAAACTTAATAAGAAACGTTCATTGAATATTAAGGAAGAGGATAAAATTCCCTTACATGAGATTTTGAGAATCGGTGAAACTTGTGAGTTGATATAGTTGTTAACGTAATAAAGAGAACACTGGTTCTCAGGTTTTTGTTCTTATGGAGAACATAGTGTATTAAATGAGAAGAATGAAAACAGAGGTTCTCAACCTATTAGATGATGATAGGATTGATAAGTGTAGCACAATAGTAATAGAAATGAAAATTATAATTGTTATATAAGTGTACAGTGCATGCTTTAATATTATTATATTCATATTTTATTTGGTGGAGAGAAATTTTAGTTATCTTAATAAACAAAATTAACTTTATAGTAGTTGTTGTCAGTGAATCACTTAATTGTTATTAAGAGATTTTGTTAGTTATCGTTGAAGACTATGTAAATAAAATAGTTTTTTTTTGTGGTGACTTTGTTAAGTGTCGTTAGTGACTTATGTGCTTTTGTGCTACTGCGAGATGAACTGTCAACAAACTTTATAAAGGTGAAAGATGACATTACATTATACGCAATATCACGTGCCAAGAAACACCAACACGTAACTGCATTCTCATCTGGAAGAACCTACCTGGGTTGAACAAGGCTGCTCACAATTCTAGAGATTGGTGGTAATCAACATCTAAGGGGTGTAGCCTTTCTGACCACTGACGACTTACATGAACACTTTTATTAACATAACAGGTGCCTGGTGTTTATACGGTGCAACCCGATATCTTCTGAACGTTGCACAATTGACAAATCAACAAACTTATTTACAAACAGCATGTGCGCTGTTACATTATCAGTGTTCTGTTCTTTTTGGTACATCCTGTTAATCTTATTCATACTCTACTCATTGATTTTTCATTTCTACTGTCTGGAGTTCCTGGTTTATTTTCTGTCTTATTTACACAAATCGGCAAAATGAAACCAGTTTAAACTGCAAATATACACGGACGCTGCAAATGTGTATGTACTTGCGTGTATCGGTAATTATGCATGTAATTTATATGTATATATGCGTGTGTGTGTGTGAATGGATAGAATAATAATTATATATAATCATATGTGTGAGGGTATGTGTTCCATCATTCATTCATAACCCTCCACTCCCAAAGGAGCATAGGCCTTCAACAAACACATGCCAAGTCCTCCTTTCACGTGCCATTATCTCAAGTTCTTTCCACGTTTTCCTCATCATTTTCACCTCTGTTTCCAGCTCTCTTCTCCATGTACTTCTTGGTCTACCTCTGCCTCTCTTGCCCTGGGGGTTCCAGAACAAGGATTGCCTTGTAATGCTATCAGCAGGTTTCCTCAGTGTGTGTCCTATCCATCGCCATCGTCTTCTTCTCATCTCTTGTTCCATTGGCACTTGTCTGGTTCTTGTCATCAGTTCCATGTTGGTAACCTTGTCATACAATTTTAATCCTTCTATTCTATGCAAGCATCCATTTATGAAAGTCTGTAGCTTTTTGGTTGTTGTCTTTCTTGTTCTCCATGTTTCAGAGCCATATAATAGTACTGACTTCACATTTGAGTTGAAGATGCTTATTTTCGTGTTGGATCCGATTTCTCTTGATCTCCATATACTTCCCAATGCAATGAAAGCCCCTCTTGCTTTTTGTATTCTTATTTTGATATCACTGTCTGCCCCTCCAACTGTGTCTATATTGCTGCAAGATATGTGTACGATTCTACATCTTGAAGTGGTGTTTCTTCAAGTTCAACATTGTTATCACTACCTGCATTTATTCTCATTATTTTTGTCTTTTACCTGTGTATTTTTAGACCCAATTGCTGTGACCTCTCATCGAGTGTTATCAATTTGTCCTGCATCTGATTACGATTATGGGACAGAAGAGCCAAGTCATCAGCAAAATCCAGATCATCCAACTGCTTAGTCACTGAATTCCATTTCTGTTGTGTGTTGTCGACGTTCTCATAAACCAGTCTATTGCTAGTAAGAAAAGAAATGGAGACAAGAGGCATCCCTGTCGCACTCCCGTTTTTATCCCAAACGGTTCTGTAGGCTGTCCTTCATGAAGAACTCTGCATGTCATGTCTTCATATGTTTTCTTTATTAAATTAGTGATCTTCAGGGGAAATTCGATTAAATTATGTGAACCATTATGAACGGGGTTGCAAGACATATAACAAAAATAAAACAAGTAAAGGAATTACAACTTTTAAGGATCCACTTTTATTATTTCTACCCAATGCACTTTAAAAAAAAAAATACAACTTAATGTTACATATATTCTATTGCGTATAATAAAGTGGATAGACAAATACTGTGACAACTGTCTACTATAAGCTGACTTGTTTTCCGAGCGTGCGATACGATTTAAAGAAACAAAACTAAAATTGTCAAGAAATCAAAAAGAAACAGAAAAAAGACCAGAAAAACTGAAAATTCTAAAGAGCAGATAGCAGGAGAAAGGAAGCCGTAACTTGAACTACAGTTAAAAAAAAAAAAAAGCTTCCAAGAAGAGTTTTGGTGGCTGCTCTTCACTTTCTCGTTTCGGCGCAGGTCTTACTGTCTGTCAACATCTTTTGTCAGTAATGTCAACTTTCAACCGATCACACAAAACAAAGAAGTATTTAGGAAAGTTCAGAGATTACTCCAGTATCGACAAACGCTGGACTAAAATCTATGTCACTCTTGTATGTGTTATTTCAAGTGTATCGTGGAAAAACCATATTCCTGGTTTTGAAACCACTATAAGAGTGGCCGAGAAATAGTCTGTTAGACTGTTGGGATAGTGTTTCTTCTTTATAAGCAAAGGGACACTTTCTTTTGACATGTTATGAGAAGTAGAAAGGTGGAAAACATCGTAACAACAGGAAAGATTGATGGAAATAGAGAGGAAGACAAAGAGGGCAGATACTAGACAGTTTGACATCATGACATGGAAAGACGTCAACAACAGAATTGATAAATAGTGTTGGAGTCAGGCAGTTATGGAGAGACATGATCGCCTACCTAAGAAGCAGATGGAGTTTGTGGCGAGATGAATGTTGGAAAGAAAATAATAGATATAGTTCCCAGAAATGGAGAGGAGAACTGTGACCTAGTGTAAGGATAGCACAGGACAAGTCAGGTAGTTAGTTAACTGCACAGTTTTTGATGGTAGCTATAGGAGAGAGCTGGGAAGTAAGTCACCTCCTCGCTAGACCTATCCTATGCTTCAAGGGTGTGTATATTAATAGTTGATGTGAAATGTAGCTCGTTTTGTATCCCTATCAATTTAAAATGTTAAATAACTCATAATTTCCACAGAATATCACAATTTCAAACAGAAACTGAAATTTAAACAAAATCAATCAACTGCGATTTATAAAATATATCTGTACATTTATTAATTAAAATAGAAGTTTGAAAAAGATTGTAGATATGTTTTAACACAAATCACAAGTTGGAAAATTATAAATTGTCAATGTCATTGTTCATCATTTCGGGCAGTTGGGGACTTCTGGATCTTGTTTCTTCAAAGTAATGAGAACTTATGCAGGTCCTTTCACTGCAGACACTTCTCGTCATACATCAGGTGTTGGTGTCCAGGATACTTAATTTACCTAGACAGGTAGCCACATTCCTACTATCCGGCGAATCGCAGAGGTGGTCCTTGAATCACATACCGATTAGGCTTCTTATCAGATGCTTTTGTTGTAACTTTCTCGGATAATAGCCTGAAACATATGCACAGAGTATGGTATATGTTTCCTACCACCAAGACGATCCTCTGATGACAGGCCACTATTGATCAGTGTGACAGACGAACTCATCCGTCCTGAATTTGTTAGGATGATGGTGAGAACCCTCTCATAACATCGGTACCCCTGAAGTGTTGGATGAGATGATACGACTCTTCGTAACGACCCCTTGGATAACATCAGTGCCCCCGAAATATTGTAACCTTTTGTCAAACGGGATTTTTCTTTTCACCTGGACTCATTAGCTATGCAACCTTTCCACGCAGATTGGCAACACGCTGGCTGATTGATATGTGGACAGTTTATCTACCGTTCATTCTGGTCATCGCATTGATTTAAGGAGAGATTAAATCACGCCCATGGTCATCTCTTGAGCAATCATATGCAGTAATTTCATTAACTTGGCCCAGAGGGGGCGGCACCAGAATCAAACAGATAGCAACGACCACGATCAAAGACACGGACTGGGGGGATCTCAGGTAACCTAGCGCCACGATCAAAGACAGTAGTGGTCCCTGAAACGGTTTCGCATCTCGGTGTTAAACACGGAACCGATCGC
Organism: Oreohelix idahoensis; assembly: GCA_024509875.1. NCBI lineage: Eukaryota > Metazoa > Mollusca > Gastropoda > Stylommatophora > Oreohelicidae > Oreohelix > Oreohelix idahoensis. The sequence goes on along the minus strand of JAMPIV010019923.1, from coordinate 19,529 downwards.
AGTGGGAGCGAACGGGGAAAGCCGACGCAAGCAGCGAGCGAAGATACGAGAGGCCAGGGGCGGCTTCTCCTTTTAGTCTGGCGGTCAGATCCCCAAAAGTCTTCTGAGATCAAAAAAGCTGTCAAGTTTCTCATGTCCCACTCATCTTTCATTTCATTCTAGATATATACAGACCACGTAGAAATACACTTTATCACTCGCTGGCCAGAACTTAACAGAAGCACTAGCTATATTTGAAATCTTGCTAGATTATCCCATGGATTTTTTTACATATTGGCAGTGAATTCTATTTCTGTGCAAAGCGGTAAAATATATATATTGTGTAAAGTGATCAGTGGTCTAGTTCATTCATTCTATTTCACTGGATTTTGTGTTAATTTAAATCTATTAAATTAAACCATCTCAATAGTTCCAGTTGTAAATGTAATGATATACCTGCTATATTATTTCCAAAAGATAATAGATGTTAAATGCTTAAATTAACTTTTAAAGTCGCGAAGGAATTTATAATTAATAAATTTAGTTAAGTCATATATTTATAAGTGTGTGTTTTAACCATTAGAACTCGCGCAGTGTTTTATTAAATACATAATTAAATACGCGAGCGTATATAAAATAGTCTTAACGGGAAATTTATCGCGCTTTAGAAGGTTATTTGTTTTTCGGTATATTACATGTCTTTTTTCTTTCATACAGAGTGATCGTAACCTGTGAGATCCCAGCATTAAGAAAGCAATAAAGAAATCATCTTAAAAACTTTCCAGACATATTGATGAAACATTTTTTAAATTTAATCTTGTGGCGGTTCAATGCGACCTAGCTATCATAATTATATGAAAGAAAGCCTACCCAAGAATATTTCAAGAACAATCATCATATTAAGATTACAAATCTGTAAGATAACCTGGAAGTTGAACAGTGCCAGTAGCGATACCTGATTTACTGCCCTACTGTGAGAGAGTACATATTTTCCTGAACGGTGACGGCTTAAGTTTTTTCCTCACTGGATTAATAAACTTTCCGGTCAATTACTATCATCACGCATTGAAGGAATTTTACCATAGCGGAAGATTAAAGAGACCACTTCATTTTCACCCTTGTGTCGAACTGTGTCAGTGCCATCCCATAGACTCCTTTTATATAATAAAACACAATAACTCTTAGGCTTCAAGTCCAGCGATATAGTGGGAATAGTGCTATCAGCCAACCTCGCTACATCTGGGGCGGGACATCGAAGTACTAGACAGTTCACATGTCAAAAGTGTAATTGCTGTTTATATAATTCTATTGGATTGTCTGATGCTGCAATCGGTAAGTGTGTGTGAATATATGAGTGTGGATCCTCACGCGTGTGCATGAATGACAGGAAATTTAATCTTTTTTGTAACCATTTTTGTTAACTTGCTTACCTGGTAATATATATCTTTTCTGTATACCCTACATTGTTCCTTTAAGTGGGATAGTTGATAATTTGTTAACTCTGTTTAAATCCCCCTCCTTTCCTTTTGCTTAGTAAAGGGAAGAACAATTGGGAAGAACAGGATTTTTTTCTACCACCTATACCTAATTTTGAAACACCTCTTTCAGAATAATTAACTTTACTGTTAGGTTAACTTACCTACGTTCCTGATAACTATCTATCTTTGGACTGGGTTTATCTTTGTCTAATAAGCGGGACGGGCATAGTCGATACCAATCTTCTTCACCCCCTCCCTACCTTGTTATTTACATTTTTCAGTACTTATGATTTTCTTTGCTGTAAACCAATGATTATTGTTGTGATTGTTTTTTTTTAATTTTAATAAACAACATAAACTTAATCGTTACGGTGTTGGACTACCCAAAGCCCATAAAATTTCCCCTATTTGTTTAAGATAGTTGTATCCACGTCGTCTGTGTGTTTGAAGCACCAAATCGGTGTGACAGCAGGTGTGAGTCTGGAAACTGGCAAATAATTGTTTGACCAGTAGGAGCCTGAAGAGTAGATTGAGAGAAACGATTTGTCGTAAATAAGTCTGTCTTTACTCTCCTTCAGCACTCTGTGAAGCAACTATTTAATCTCTACATTTTCTATCACTGAGTTTTTTTCATATAAAATCGAGGAAGTTGAGGGGAACTGCAGTAAGACGTGGACAATGGATGGGTTTGAAAAAAAATCGAAAAAAGGTAATTCGTCTTACGAGGACAAAAGACAAAGAAAGTAGTCTACGTTACGGCCACAAGGCCTTCGTCAGGAAAAGAAAGAAAGTGAAGGCTAGATATGAGACATAAGAACTTAAAAGAATATAAAAATAAATATAAAAAAATAAATTAATTAATTAATAAAACCTAGGTACTTCCCTGAAGGCGAAGCATCTAAATCTTATCACGCTTGGTTGAAAAAGGGAAGTGACTCTTGACCCCGGATGTACACAATACATACTAAGAAACTAAAAAGTAAAAAAACGAAAAAATACCCAAAAGTAATAAAAGTGGGGACTGGAAATAGAAGAGGAAAAAATTATGGAGGATGGCATAAAAATAGAAGAATAGGATAAGAGTGGAAAGAGTCAAAATAGAGCAAGAGAGGAAAGGGTGACCTCAGACAAAGGTGTGGAAAGTGTTGAGACCGGCTGGTTTTAGACACCCCATGCGGTGGATAAGACGGTTCTCAAGCTGTTCTCGGCTGGCAGTGTCAGAGGAGCAGGATCGGATCGCAGTGACCTGGATGTCGATGGGACCATGGTGGTCAGGACCATTGAAGTGTGTGGCAACTGGTGTGGACTTTTGCTGAGAGATGTCATTTAAGTGCTGGCTGAATCTGTCCCCAAGTCGTTTGCCTGTTTGGCCAATATAGGTTTTGCAGCAACGTTTACATATGATCGTATAAATGACATTACGCGATTCACACGTGAAGCTACTGGTGATGGTGTACGTAGCCTTAGGAAAGGACACCTTCTGGGTTGAGATGACATACTTGCACGTGTTGCATCGTGTCCGACCACAGGGTAGTGTGCCAAAGTGAGTGGCATTCTCCTTTGGGAGACGGCTGTGAACAAGAAGATCCTTCAAGTTCTTGTCACGTCTATATGCCACCAAAGGTGCTTCACCGAATACTTCTTGGGTCGCAGGCTCTGCTTGGAGGATAGGAAGGTGCGGAAAAGGATCTGTTTGACAGCAGTACTGTGAGGGTGATGGGTCAAGATTAATTTGACTCTATCTGAAGTGGATTTATAGTGACGTATGAGGGACTCCTGACGAGAGATGGGGAGCACACGTTGGAGAGCAGAGGTGAGAACATGTTCCGGATAAAGTCTGCTACGGAAGAAATCCAACATCTCATTGGCTCGGAAGTGGAAGTCATCGTCGTCTTGGCACAAACGGCGGAGGCGGAGAAGTTGTGAAAAAGGAAGGGAGTCACGACAGGCCCGAGGATGAGAAGAGGTATACAGGAGGTAGCTGTGGGCATCTGTTGGCTTGTAGTATACTGAGGTATTAAGGCCGGAGGGCGTGATAGAAATAGTAATGTCAAGGAAGTTGACAGATACAGTGGAGACGAGGGATGTGAACTTGATGGTGGGGTGAAAGTGGTTGACAAAGTCAATGAAGCGATATAAATCAGTCTCAGACATATCTGTGAGACCTATGCCATCATCGATATATCTGCGGTAAAACCCGGGGAAAGGACCGGAGTATTGTTGCCATATCTGATGCTCCAAGTGGCCCATGAACAGGCAGGCATAGCTAGGACCCATCTTCGTTCCCATGGCAACACCACTAATTTGGTCAAAAAACTGACCATTGAATTCAAAGGAATTCAGTTGAAGGACTAGTTCAGCAAGACGGAGAAGAGTGACGGTGGATATAGAAGGGCAAGTGCGTTGGTCAAGAAAAAACCGAAGAGCTCGGAGACCATCAGAGTGGGAAATAGAGGTGTACAGAGAACAGACGTCTAACAAGAAAAGACGGTAGGAGCGGTCTGCTGAGAGTCGGATAGAGGAGAAAGTTGTAAGAGCATGATTGGTGTCTTTGACAAAGGAGGGAAGATTCTCAACGATAGGCTGGAAAATGCTATCGAGGAAGTCAGAAATGTGTTCAGTAGGACAGGAACAGGCTGAGACAATAGGTCTGCCAGGGTTGTCGATCTTGTGAGTTTTGGGGAGCATGTAGAATACATGCTTGCCCAAAGAGCTGTCATGAATCCTAAGACGAGAAGCTTCGGGAGGAAGAGCATTACTGGTGATGAGCTGTTTAATAGTGTTGTGTACAATGCGATTGTTCGAGACAGTCGCATCGCTGGTCCTGGGCCTGTAAAAAGAGCCATTGGTCAGCTGGTTTTTACCTTCACTGAGGTATAAGTCCTTCTGCCAGACGACAATGGCTCCTCCCTTGTCAGCCGGTTTGATGACAATGTCGTCTCTACGGCGAAGAAGGGAGAGAGCGCGGGACTCTGCCGAAGTGAGATTGGAATAATGCAATCTACGAGGGCAGAGCTGCTGAATGTCATGGATGGTGTTCTTAATATACAAGTCCAGGGCATGAGAGGCCCCAGGTTTAGGTGTAAAGGGGGGTTTAGTAGAGTCAGAAAAGCGTGCGAAGATGTCGGATTCAGCCTGAGACTGCGGAGTGCTGTCTTCCTTTCTAAAATGGAACTTCAGCCTCATGCGACGGTGAAACCGATGAACATCCTGGAGGAGATTGTATTGGTCTTGGGTCGGACGAAGGGGAACAAATTTTAGGCCCTTACTAAGAACAGAGCGCTCTCCCTCAGAGAGGGGTAGATCTGTGGGGATGCAGACTACCTGAGTGCATGATGGAGTGGAGGATGGAGGGGTATCTTTGGGGGTAGGGATGAGATGGGATAGTTTATGGTGTTTGGACGTGGAAAGGAATCCATGCAGCTGCCGGTTCAGTGTGTGGATAGTGGTGGGTATCATAGAGTAGAAAGGGAAGTTGTTGGAGGTGAGACAACGTAAGTGAAGCAGAAGCTGGGTCTGTTGGGCACTGAGGTCTGATAAAAGGCGGGAGTGACTGGCGGCCACTACGCGCATACGTTGAAAGCCACATCTGGTCTCAATTCGTTGTAGGAGACGTTGTTCCCTAGGATTGAGTGTACCAGCAGATGGATGAAAATTGGAAGAGAATCCATTAGGAAGAATTTTGTGGTGGAGGCAGGTGTGAATAAAGTGGAGATGAGAAGAGAATCTGGTTTTCTTGAAAGTAACGAACGCAAAGTCAATAGCAGCACGGGATATATCAGGAGGTAGGGAGCTGAAGCTGGTGGTAACCGACACACGGAGAGAGTTGATAAAATATTTAAGAGAGGGCATAGTGGGGAAAAGTAAAACGTCCAGAAAATAAAAAAACGTAAAATATAAAATAAATAATAAGGCTATAAAACGCTAAATGAAAATGGAGACTAATGAAACAATAAATAAATAAATAAGGTAGAGTGCGGTAATATAAGGTATGAAGGAAGGGTAGGGAAATACGAATCATTCTACACTCTAAACCGGACTACTATTTCTAAGACTTTCTCTCAAAATAAATTTACGACAATCAGAATCCTCTTTCAGACAAGACGTGCGTCATACAATCAATAAAATATAAGTTTATAAACTAATAAAACGGTATTTAATCAGTTTTACTAATAACAGTTCACATGAGACAAGGGACGTTTCGGGTTTTACCCTTCGTCAGCCACAAACAGGTGACAAAGACAAAAATTACATATAGGTACTACAAAACTATACGATGATGAGAAACAAACAACAAATGGGCGATCGTAAAATCTAAAAGAAAAGAAATACTGAAACAAGAAAGTAAATAATCCAACGAAACGAAAAAAAGAAGAATAAACAAAACTGTGGAACTAGTTAAAGTTAGCTTAGCTCGATGCAAATAATCCGTGGAAGAAAGCGGTAGTCTCTTGTCACAGGATACGCAAGGAAGTGACGTGCGATAGCGACAAAACAAGAGATATAAAAAGATACGAAACGAACCAAAGCAAAAACACAAAAAGATAGATCATAAAGACAACGAATAAAGAATGAAAAAGAGAAAAGCTACCAGAATTTATGCAAAATGATGTTGTATATTTAAACCGCCGGGAGCTAGAACGCCCATTTTAAAAATAAGGCGGTTCTCCAACGAAAAGCGAGTCTTGTCATTACCGGCACATGAACGCAGGGCAGTGACATGTATATCGGAATTACCTGAATGGTCCGGTCTATTGAAATGAAGGGCCACCGGTAAATGTTTGTCCTGATAGATGTCATTCAAGTGCTCACGAAACCTGTCTGCCAAACGCCTACCAGTTTCACCAATATAGGTCATGCCACATCTCTTGCAGATGATAGCATAAATCAGGTTTCTGGATTCGCACGTAAAAGACTCTCTAATAATAAATATTCCTTTAGGAAAAGTGACTGTCTGAGCTTGGAGTACAAACGGACAGGTCTTGCATATCCGGCGTTGGCACGGTTTAGTACCAAAGTAAGATGGGCTAGAATGTCGCAAGCGACTGTGTACAAGAATATCCCTAAAATTCCTATCCTTACGATAAGCTACCAAAGGTGTATCACGAAATAACTCTTTGGTATCAGAATCAGAGTTGAGAATAGGCAGATGTCGAAACAGAATTCTCTTTACCGCCAGGCTGTGAGGATGGAAAGTTAGAACCAGTTTGAGTCTGTCAGATTGGACAGAAGGTTTAGTAGTGAGTGCCGTCTGACGAGTGACGCGTGTGATACGATTAAGGGCATCAGATAACACATGTTCTGGATAAAGACGTCGGCGAAAGAACTCAAGCATCTCTTGAGCTCGCTGATGAAAATCATCGTGACATAACCGACGCAAGCGAAGAAGTTGAGAAAAGGGAATGGATTTTTTTACAGCTAAGAGGATGCGATGAAGTATAAAGAAGGAAACCATGAGCGTCAGTAGCCTTATAATAGACAGACGTTTTAAGACCAATAGGGCTAATAGTCACAGTGATGTCAAGGAAGTTCACTGAGGTCGTAGAAATTTCAGAAGTGAATTTGATGGCAGGATTGAAATTACCAACATAGTCGATAAATCGACGGAGGTCTACCTCAGACATGTAAGTAATGCCAATACCATCATCAATGTAGCGGCGGTAAAACTCGGGTATTGGCCCATCATAATTTTGAAAGACCAAATATTCAAAGTGGCCCATAAAAAGGCAAGCGTAACTAGGGCCCATCTTAGTCCCCATAGCAACGCCACTGATTTGGTTGAAGAATTGGCCATTAAACTCAAAAGAGTTGAGATTAAGAACCAACTCAGCAAGGCGAAGAAGCGGACCTGTACTTATAGTAAGATCAGTACGCTGGTCGAGAAAAAATTGGTGTGCCTTAAGACCATCAGCATGTGGAATAGAAGTATAAAGGGAACAAACATCTAGAAGGAAAAGACGGTAAGTACGATCAGGCGTGAATCTGATAGAATCAAAGGTAGTGATAGCATGAGTAGTGTCTTTCAAATAAGAAGATTTATGATCTATCTTTTTGTGTTTTTGCTTTGGTTCGTTTCGTATCTTTTTATATCTCTTGTTTTGTCGCTATCGCACGTCACTTCCTTGCGTATCCTGTGACAAGAGACTACCGCTTTCTTCCACGGATTATTTGCATCGAGCTAAGCTAACTTTAACTAGTTCCACAGTTTTGTTTATTCTTCTTTTTTTTCGTTTCGTTGGATTATTTACTTTCTTGTTTCAGTATTTCTTTTCTTTTAGATTTTACGATCGCCCATTTGTTGTTTGTTTCTCATCATCGTATAGTTTTGTAGTACCTATATGTAATTTTTGTCTTTGTCACCTGTTTGTGGCTGACGAAGGGTAAAACCCGAAACGTCCCTTGTCTCATGTGAACTGTTATTAGTAAAACTGATTAAATACCGTTTTATTAGTTTATAAACTTATATTCCTTACCAGTTTTACTGCAGCCCCTTAATTATTTACTTAATCAATAAAATATATCGGTAGACTATAGACATCATTTACACATGTTTCTGAATTCTGTCTTGGTTACTTCCTTTAGCTCCTAAGTTATAACAAAAGTGGTTTTTCTTTAAAGATATTACATCAACGAAATTTTAAATTGAACGAAAGAAACGAAGGAAGCGAAGAAGCAGTGGAAGAAGAGGAGGGGGAAAAAGACGAACTCGTTGACACCCAGTAGTTTAAAACTAAGCCCTGAAAAAGACTGTGATCTCTTATAGTTAGTATTACGCAGTCCCGACAAGGACTTCTAGCTGCGTTATGCTGTTCAGGATTGTTCAAGTTATATTTAGTTTGGAATCCAATTTCAGTTATCAGCACAGGGTTTAGAAGGCCAAGATTAAGATATCAGCAGGTAATTCACAGTCAATGCTAACATTATTATTAAAAATTACAGTAATTTACAAAACACCAAAATACTTGTAACCCAACGATTAATACAAGTTTAACATATCCTTCAGACGCAGTATTACAGATCTGAGCTTATCACTTATTCAAGTATGCTTACAAGCAGATCAGGTTTGCTTTTATCAACTATGGGCCGTGGCTATGTGGCTTCGGCAAGCGTGTGTCAATCCGCTGATTGTTTTTCAGCTATGAAATTTGCGAGTCCAGAATTGAATCTGAGCGGGCTTACATAGCCAATCTAGATCTAACACTTTCCTTCTCGGAGGTCCGCGTCGACGTTCACTTTTCCTCTTGTAAATTCCCTGGGATTTCAATGCTGTTGTGCGATTTTTCCGACAAAATCCAGATTTCCTCGTCAATTACCAAAGACAGTGATTTACGACTGCCACAATTACATGTATTTGTAGTTGCTGTTCAAATAAAAAAAAAAAAAAGAATTTTTCCGTTCAGGGCATTAATCATAACGTCACAGCCGCGGTAGCATAGTGGTTAGTGCACTGGCTTCCTAGCTCTGTGGTCTATGGTTCGATCCCCAGATGAGGTGGGATTTTTTTTGGCCGCAAACGGCTCCTGGGTCGACCCAGCCCCAACTGGGTACCAGAGCAACTCTGGGAAGGTTAAGGCGGCCGGCGTGATGTTGACCACGTCACCCCTAGTGTGCCGATGGTCAAGAAAATATGGGCCTAACACCATATTCGCAATATGCCTCAATGGGCGTGTAACGGGATCCTTTACTTCCCACAGCAGAACTACTGGTGTGCGATTCATAATGTATCATAAAGACACTAGTTTGCATGGCAATTCCAAAGGGTTTTGCCCGTTTCGCTACAGAGTTTCGACTTGTGATACCACACGTAACATTATGGATAATGAACTAACTGGTCAATCAATGTAGTTGACACGGTGCTCTCCGTCTATCGTTCTCAGCCGTGACTATATGATCATGATCGAGGACATACCAATATAGAAATAGCCTTTAAGTCAATGCACTTCACTAACGGATATAGCATGTCGCTTAGCCACATTTAAAATATTCATGTGACTGATAGCTGTCACCTAGACCAGGGTGGTCTAACTTATTCAACCCCGGAGGGCCACATAAACCCAAAAATTTTAATTCGCGGGCCATTCATGATAAAAAAAATATTTAAAATAAAAACTCGGTGAAAATTGATGAAAATTGAAGAGTGGGAATTGAACAAAAAATAAAATAAAACTACAATGAGCATTAAATTTCTATGGAAATAATGTTATTTTTATTCTTACCTCCTAATGGGAAGTTTGGGAAGTGGATTTTCTGTAACCAGTCTCGATATCAATGTCAATCGAACAGTTTCGGATGCTGACTGCTTTGCTTTCCATCGGACCTTTTGAGTCTAATCTCAAAAGTATTAATTATACCATATAATTAAAGAAATATTTTTTGTATGTGCGCAGGCCACATAACAATTTACAGGCGGGCCACATGTGGCCCATGGGACTTCAGTTGAACCACGCTAACCTAGTCACATTTGAAATATACATGTTACTGATATAGCTTGTCACCTCGACACACTTGAAATACACATGTTACTTGTATTCTTTGTCAAATAGAGACATTTGAAATATACATGTTACTAGTATTCGTTGTCACAAAAAGACATTTGAAATACACATGTTACTGGTATTTCTTTGTCACAAAGAGACATTTGAAATATACATGTTACTAGTATTCTTTGTCACATAGAAACATTTGAAATACACATGTTACTGATATTCTTTGACGCATAGAGACATTTGAAATACACATGTTACTGGTATTCTTTGCAACATAGAGGCATTTGAAATATACATGTTACTGGTGTTCTTTGCCACATAGAGACATTTGAAATACACATGTTACTGGTATTCTTTGCAACATAGAGGCATTTGAAATATACATGTTACTAGTAGTCTTTGTCACATAGAGACATTTGAAAAATACAAATGACTGGTATAGCATGCCATCTAGACACACTTGAAACATACATGTTATTGATTTATCATGTCACCCCGAGACATATTAAATGTACATGTTTTTGATATAACTTGTCACCTACTTATTCTCAAATGAGAAAAATGCATAGTCTATAAAATGGTGACACGTATAAAAGCTATGAAGAAAAATAAGCCACAGTTTAAAGATCTTACCATCTACAGTCTACAAAGATAAATTCGTAAGTGTACAAAAATGCCCCCCACACCCCCCGCACACACACACATGCAATCTTGCTTTCTTTTATTCAGCCAGACTGAACTCACTTATTGACACTTAACCGTACTCTCAGGAAAATCAATAAAATGTTATTTAACTAGCCAGAATTCTTACGCATGCAATGTGCTGTGCATTAATATCAAATAAACTAACCTACAGGTAACTTGCGTATCTTATTAGCGCTCACTTATCACCTTTTAAGAATAATTTCAGAAGTGCTCTTCATCTTCTCGGAAATTCTTTTATTACGGTTTGTCATCAGGGCTAGAGACATCAGCAGGAGCGAACGAACGAACGAACGAACTTTATTTTCAAAGGTTTAGAATTGGGCACGCAGGCCCGTCTAACATTCTGCCCTTCCTTTCTCTGGTCTTCCATACTGAATCCATTTATTCTCACATATATCTTAAATATTACTTAAATAATAAAATAAACACACACAAAAATACAATAAAACAAAATCTCAACAGTACAATAACAGTTTCACACATTTACAGTACCTTATCATAATTAATAATGAACAGGGCAAAATTATTTTAAAACCTACATATGATGTTATATAATTATTTAGAAACATAACTAAAATAGGGTGGCATATAATGTGCACTCATGATGTATTTGAAAAGTCTGCGATTGAATGAATATGGATTAAGCGTGTTTTTAGGTAGTGTTGAAGATTATTCCAGAGAGAGAGAGAGAGAGAGAGAGAGAGAGAGAGAGAGAGTATAACATTTGAATAAAAGCTGGTAAAACTTTTATAAGGGAGACGAAAGTATGAACAAAATAAACAGATAACAAGTCAGTCTTATCGGATGGGAGTGCTCTAGAGAGAGAGAGAGAGAGAGAGAGAGAGAGAGAGAGAGAGAGAGAGAGAGAGAGAGAGAGAGAGAGAGAGAGTTAGAGAGACGTGGAAACTTACGCAAATAACAACAAATGTTATACCACTAAAAAGAAAAAAAGTTGTCTTGACATTAAAGCCTTGTTATTGGTGTGAAAGAGAGTAATAGAAAAAAGGAATCAAACCGTTGTAATGGGAAAACGCGACCACACACACACACACAAAATGTGTGTGATGAGAAACGAAGAAAAAAGACGAAACATTAATGGGGTGAGGGAAAGCCAAGTTATGTTCCGTATTTTAGCCAGAGGATGTTTAGAGAGTGAGGTATCTCTTCCCACATTTCTATTCCAGAAAAGCCTTTCTTGGAGGACAAGCGTTGGCTCCTGAAGAATTTAAACAGGCCCTGAGATTGAACGAACGAATGAAAGATAATCTTTATTTACACAGAACTGATCAAATACGCGACCCCAAATGTTATATTCATGAACTTGGATAGACGGGTGGGCACAGGGAGATAGTTAGAAGGACACATAAACGTATAGATTAAAACACACAGACAGGTAGACAGATAAAAAGACAAATTTTTTTGAATAGACTAGACCTTAGCCTAAATCCATTTTCAAACAGAGACAGACGTAATTATCATCGTGAAAGGACTTCTGCTGAATGCGCTGTTAAAATAAATGGGACAGTTTTCAGAATACATCGATGAGTTTGAATACCTGAGTGCGCTAATAACATCAGGAATGAAGAAACATTTCATAGATATAGAATGCAATAATCCAAGCAAAACCAGCGGTGCGTAAAATGAAAAGTATTTAATCCACAAATCTTTGTCAATGCAAGTATGTCCTCAACTCATTTACACAGGATTCGAGGTGCCTGAAATCATCCTATCCTGGTAGCGCCCTTCCCAGTGTACACTGGTTCAGGATTCCCAAGTCCCTCTACACTTACATTAACGACAGTGACAATATTAATAGTAATAATAATAATAAAAGTAATACTATTTAAGGAAAACAAATGAAATAAAATAGTCAAAACGTGCTAATAATTCATTAATAAAAACAAACCACATCATTAAAAAAAACAAATAAATCACGCATCTATTAAAAATAAAACAAATAACTACTCATAATTAATGATAAACAATAAAATAATACAAACACAACGATACGTGAACACTGTTATTAATAGAAAACAACAAATTTGTAATATGAACTGTTACCACCTACAATAATCAATTGCAAATATGTATTTGAATATAACACAAAAGTGAAAATAAAATGACATCAAATACCTTAATTATAACCGATAATTAGGTTGTGCGTGGAAGACTAAAATGGTAGATGAGCAAAGACAAAGGATCATCTGATGCTAGCCCGCTCTACTCCCATTTCCTTTTAAAGAAAAAAATAACAATGCAAGTAAGATATATATTTATATGTAGTTCATCCTGTCATTCGGAAGAATGTCATGGAGAATTATAAAACAGGCGTGAAAACTATTAAATGCCGTATTTGTGAAAAATTTTACGAGAACCATGGACAGCTACATTGAGTTATCACGATGTCCTGATTAAGGTTAACTCCCAAAGGAATCTGTCGTAGATTTTCGATAGGGGAATTAAGACTTGGGTTGGTCCCTTGTGGTAAAGTGGGATGTTATAAATATTTATAGGGGACTTAGTGTACTGACTGAGATCAGCTGTGAAGGTATATATATCTAATAAGAGTAGTGTATTATATATAACCTTACTTGCTGCCACATATGTATACCTCAGTCAGAATTATTCTGGGATAGTGTGATGACTACGTTATGTGTCTAGGGTATGTGTATGATGAAGTGTAAGTCATAACAACAACAGACAGATAAACAATTTAATTTATTCCACTACACTTGACAACACTGTGACACTCACATACATAAAACACTCTACAAGGATATCTTAAAGGAGTCACTGATAACTTTTCAAATAACAATATGTATTCATTGCTGTCATGAATGTATATGTGTCCTGATTCAAATACAAAGGGAACCAGGAATCACAATCAATTTTAATTACAAGTTATATGTACAGAATTTATCAATATGAATATTGTAGAGACATATATTATTAAAAGTATCCTATGTGTGTCAGTTGTGTAGTAGTAATATGAGGTAATACTGGTTTTGTTTTGTTCAAGCTCTGTTGGTATTTGTCATCATGACTTCAATAGTTTGTCTTTATTGGAACTAGTATTGGAGATGTTCTCAGTTCCTGATATTAAAACAATTAAATTCCCCTCTTAATTGTATTTTACACTGTCATTTTAAGATGGGGGTACATAATGTTGAGCTCAGCTGGCCACATCAGCTTATCTTGCGTGATGGCGGCAGGAAAAGACTCCTCTGCTCGATTTCTCCCCTGGGCTCTGGAGACACCTCACTGATAGCTAAATGGACCAAGGAGTATGCTGTCCGACTCTGGATTCAGCAAAGCTCTGACCAGGTGCTGCTCAATAACGTCAAGACCACGGTCCCTGAAAACAAGAAGGATGTACCTTCTACGTCATAACTAATTTATACTCTCTTTCTACACTGATCACAATACATCACAAACATTGAGTTCAGAGCGTTAGGCCAACTGTCAGCTTCATCTGAAATACTTTATACCAGTATTAACCTCCTTAATGGTTACTACGCCTCTGCACTTCCAGCATTATTTCTGTCTAATCAATAATCTAGGTGTCTGTGTACTGTTTGGCCATTCCATGCCGTTTTACTTTTCTCCGACACCTTCTGTTCAGGCTGGAGCATTATAGGCTTTACATCATGTTTGCTACTGAACTACACATATATACAGGCATAAATTAACAATTCACATTCAATTTTCATTAAAAGATACTGAATGTTTCAAGCTTACCACAATTCATGGAAATAAACACAGATACGTTGACTAGCAATGAATTCTGGCACAAATACTGGCACAAATTCCCATCTGCTTATGTTCCAGGCTTTTATTTAGCAAAAATATGAGCTGGCTTCAACGCACTGTTGCTTTATCAAGCTTATTTGAACTAGTGGTCTCGAACTAACGCTCCTAAGTGATTATATCAGCGAGTCTGGCCAATGGAGCCACGTTTCGACAAGTGTTTGAAAAAAATTTTACCTTCCTACGTCTCCCCTAACAACCAAGGATAGCATTTATAGTCCGACTAATCGTGTTTAGCCTTACATATCATTCCAGCCAATCAGTTCAAATGTAACTTGCGGCCCATTTCCCGTACAATGGTGGTTTTAAAAATCTACCACTGAGCGATTCTGATTTTGGGTGTTGTCTGACAGCACCATCATTTTATTTTGGCTATAACTTATTAATTCCTAGACTATTTGCATAACACTTAACATATTCTTTGTCATCAAGCCCTAAGGAACCCAAATATACAAATTTAAAGAGCTAAGTGGCTGCGTTCAAAATATGCAATTTCTTCTACCTCCTGTTTCGAAGATGTGCTGTCTGGGTACTGTAATGTTTTCAAACGTAAACCCATCTATTGTCATCTTTCCTAATAAGAGTTTTTCAGGATTTAAAAACCTAACTCTGGGAAGGGTAGTGAATTTTATCACTGTCGATTTGAAATAAAGTTAGTGCATGTGGCCTTACACGCGTGATGGCAGCAATTGTGTATCGCGCGACGCGTGTTTAGTGTTGCACGTGTTCGGCTTTATGCCTCTCCCTTCTCTCTATCCTTTAGTCCATCTGTCTTTAGTTACGCCGTGTATAAAATGGAATGAATGAAATATTAAAATTAGGTCATTGTTCAGCTTGCGTATCTCAATGTTTTTCCAAGAAATACAGCACACGTTTCATTGAAGAAAGCGGGTAATAATACAGTAGGCTTTTACTATCAACGTGAAAGCGTTACAATTTGCCGACGAAGTAGAAAACAAGGGGGATTTCGAGTACATTCTTTGTGACAGCACTGTTCTTTTACCATTGCTCTTTTCTTTATTAGAATTTATTTGTTAGGCTTTATATTTACCTGATACTTTATATATGTGGATTAGAATATTTCACGACACCTCCCCTCTTAAAACAGACATCCCATTGATAAGGTTGATAATGTTGGATTTTTATTCCCGTTAATGATATCCACCAAAAGATAGATATAAGTGGATGGAAGCAGACATCATCATCATCATCAGTTGATAAGATCTCTATGGTGTTGTTTGCTCCACTGTAGTGTATGGAATGTCAACTTGACCTACGCAGTGGTGTGTAGACATGGATTGAGTGTACAATGTGCGAATGATGATAAGGGTTCGTGTTGTTGACAAATGTTCTTTTCTCACACTCATGTATGACTGGAAGTCATCGACACCAACGACTGTGTACCTTTTCTAAAGTTTAATTGGACGTACACACTCGACAGCACAGATAGTGACAAATCACAGGTTGGCATAATACATCATAGTACAGTGGATAAATGGTCTTGCAATGTTATGTTACATGGGCACTCATGTAGATTAATATTATAATGGACTGTCAGTAGCCAAGCCCTCAGCATCGCCCATACATATAAATCATCTGACTTCACTGACTGAGCACGTCAGCTTAAAAATAATATTTCAGATGGCTTCTAGACCTAATCTCGTCTAGCGACGATTCTTCAACATAATGTTCAGCACATATTTTTCCATATAATAATATTGAACCGCTAATAAAGGGTTCTCATGTGTAGCAGTGATCTCTGGACTAAACAAGCGATAATACGGGCATCCCTTTTCTCTTCTTGAAAGTCACTACATGTTTTGGTTCCAAGATGGCTTCACTCGTGAGCTGTCACTCACGTTTGGATACAGATAATGAATCTGTCCTAAAGTTAGTCATTCATAAAACATTGCATTGCTCTGTAGATTTGATCATGAACAATTGACTGCATTCTACAGAATATAGTGCTGCTAGGAATCGAAGTCGTTTTCATCGAGTCAAATATATTCTCTTATCGAAAATGGTGGCTTCGTACGAGAGTTCATAAAAGTATCTTGGATTACCTTGGTATAAGAAATATGAAACTGCCATTCCTTGGCAATACGACTAAACACTGGGGTAAAGCATACACGATAGGTCTAGACGACTATCACTTTCCCCACAAATACTGAGATCACTTTTTCCCCGGCGACAGGCCGACATAGGAAACACAATCCCTATCAGGACGAAGCCAAATCACACCACTCTCTAGCGACACATCCGCCGAATAGCCTTCGACCTCTCTAGAGACAACAGAACATATAGTTCGACTTAGATATGTAAAGATATACAGATATAAGACAGACTCGTCCTACTCAGACAAACAATACACATAAATTCAGGCCATAGATATTCTGAAGCAAGAACAATCTATTATTACCCAAACAACGAATAAATCGCAGTAAAATGGATTCATCCGCGGAGTTTGATCGAAAGAGCCGACACAACTTTCAAGGGAAGTAACTCAATAATGACTTTCCCTTAAGCACTAAAAAATTACCTATGTATAATATTGTAAGATATCAAAGACTGCACGTAACAGTCTTACCACACCTCCCGGGAAAAAAAAAATGGAACATTTTTTTTTTTTTTGAAATACATCTAGGAGCAACGTACAATAGGCTCACAACGCATGAATAATGCGCAGATGAAAATATCAGGAATACCTATAACGCCTAATATGAGGCTAAGTCGACTTATGGAGCGACTGGTGAGAATGTGTCTCATAAACTGAGAGAAATTATTTCTCTACAAGTATATTTTTTCCAGGAAGGTGTCATCAAAGTATAATACAATTCTGGCAATTACACAATGCCTAAAAAATTCATATCATCATTTCGTATTAGATATCTTAAATTTATGATTTATGAAGAAAAAAATCATCAAAGCACAGCGGTGAATAAACATCCATGAACCGCTATGTAGTGATACAATCATTATATTATTAAATTACAAATGTGTATCTATCATGATATAGAAAAGGAACTACTATAGAACTAGACATATCAAGAAGTCTAAGCCCTAATAGTTATGTGGAATCATGTGGGCATCTTGACAGAATGTCTGCCATCACATTATCTGATCCACGAATAGCTCGCACAGAGAAATGAAAAGGTTGAAGAGCAATTGCATATCGAGTAGACCTCGAGCTCTTCAAATTCTTACTCTGTATAGCAGTAAGAGCTTTTTGGTCGGTTTCTACTATGAAATGTGCGCCTAGAAGGAATCTCTGTAGTTTGAGGATCGACCAAACCATAGCTAATAGCTCACGGTCTAAAACCGAATAATTCCTTTCTGCCGCATTAAGTTTTCTGGAAATATATACATTACAGGATGCAGAGTTCCAGAGTACTCTTGCATTAGTGCCGCTCCAATCCCAGTGGATGAAGCGTCACTACGAAGAACGAATGTCTTATCTTTAGTGGGTAACACTAAAATAGGTGGTGTTGAAAACAGTGTTTTAATCTTATCCAGAGAGCATTGGCATTCCTGAGACCAGTGGACCACATTAGGCGAACCTTTCTTTAGAAGTGTTGAGAGAGGTGCCATGATAGAGGATAGATTCTGAATGAATCTGCCATAAAATTGAATAAGACCTAACAGACTTCTCACCTGTTTTTTAGTCTTAGGGATTGAGATGTTAAGTATCTTACTAGTATTATGGTCCTCTGTCTTTAGGAAACCATGACCAACTCGGTGGCCTAGGAAAGAAATTTCGCTAAAACCAATATAGGCTTTAGAGGGTTTCGCTGTCAGGTTGTGCTCACGCAAAGTAGACAGCAATTCATCTAACCCTGAATAGTGATCTTCCCAAGTATCGCTGAAAAGACAGATGTCGTCTAGATATGCAATGACATCTGACCGATAAGATAGGATTCGGCGCATCATGCGTACGAACGTAGCTGGTGCGTTCATAAGACCGAAAGGCATAAAATTCCATTGGAACAAACCTCTAGGTGTTGAAAAAGCCGTGAGAGGTTTGGCGCGTTCAGATAAAGGAACTTGCCAATATCCTTTAGACAAATCAAGTTTAGTGAAAAAATGAGATTTGGAGAGTCGAGTAAGTAGCTCTTCCAGTAAAGGCATAGGTTCGGCATCGAACTTAGTTACTTGATTCAATTTTCGATAGTCAACGCAAAGACGTATGTTATTGTCTTTTTTACGCACAATAACCATCGGCGAAGAATATGCAGAGGTGGATGGTTCGATTATTTTCAAATCTATCATCTCATCCAACTCTTTCTCGACCTGTGCTTGAAAATGTATAGGTATAGGATAAGGTCTAACCCTAATAGGAGTATGGTCAGTTAGAACAATGTCATGTTGAATGACATTCGTTTGTCCAGGGATGTCAGTGAGTACATCCTGAAATGTTTGCAACATAGTTGAAACTTGTCGCTGTTCTCCTAGAGACAAATCAGGAGAGACAGTAACGTTCTTCCATGATTCACTGGAATGAAGTGGGATCATTGGAAGAGGAAGATTTACATCTGAAAAACTTGTTTCCTCATCCTGTATCACGGACAGTGATGAGTAATGACCATGTTGTACTGGAGAATTGTCCGTTGCTTGGAAAATGGGTTGCAAATAATCCGGACGTTCATGGAATTCAGTAAGCATATTGATGTGGAAGGGTTTATGCTTCCCATCAATATCGACAATATAGTCGACATCGGAAATTTTCGATATTATATCGTACGGACCTTTCCAAGAAATAAGTAATCTGTTTTCCCTACAAGGTAGTAATACAAATGCTTTGTCACCAGGACAAAGTTGTCGTAAGCATCTCTTCTTATTGGCAAATTGCCTTGCCTTCTGTTTCGCAAATTCAGAAGAAGAAGTTGCTAATTTGCATGCTTCGATAATTTTTTGTCTCAACGCGATGACATGATTTCTTAGGATCGATACTTTTGTCGTATATCGGACAAATAATTAGTCGGAGTGTTATGAGAGGATCAGTTGAATAATGCTCAGGCACGGACGACCATAGAAGATGGGCCCCCACGCCGGTCGCCGCGGCCCAAAAGAACGAATT